>JAUTDX010002852.1:0-34942 GCA_030844895.1 Ambrosia x helenae
CCCTTGGACCCTGCTCCCCAGGGGCGCTGCCCCCGGGACCCCCGTCTCTTAGGGCTTCGCCCCTAAGTTCATAATAAATCATATAGGCGTGCACTCAGCACCACCATACCTATATGATGTCTTATTATGAAGATATTGATCAAACAGTCAATCCAATTACACTAAAATATCCAACAAAAAATAGTATAAAAAATACATGCTACTTAAGTTACGCGTTTTTGGACCTCCAATAAGCTTGAGACAGGGCGCTCTTTTATTTGCTTCATCATTAACGTAGAGTAACTAGAGCCAACGTTACCGTAATCTTAAACAACCTAAACTATTGTAAACCATTCCTCATTCTCTAGGGATTTTATTCGTGAACACCAACATCATATATGCTTTTGACATATTACACAATGTGATCATAAACATCAACAAAACGATGCAAACTCGATAATTTACATACATACGCTTAAACCGACATATCAAGACTAGGAGACACACGAGTCCTTGGACCCAAGACACTGAAGGGCTGCCATCACTTCACTCATTGAAGGTCTTTTCTCTGGCATAACTGAGTGCATTGTAGAGCTATTTCAAGCATCCCCAAAGCTTCTTCTTTGCAACAACTTGAGATTTTCGGGTCAACAACTTGAACCGCCCGTTACTAATGTTAACTTTCCTTCTGACCCATTTCAGAACATCAACAGAGTCTTCACTTGAGTCCATTGGCTCGGCTGCTCGTCCTGTTACAAGTTCTAAATAAGATCACTCCGAACGCGTATGTATCCATTTGTTCTGTAGCCTTTTTGTTGTACCCAAACTCTGCACACAAAATAGTTTTACTAGCAATTAGCAACTCAACAACAAAAACACTAAAATTGTAATTATTCATTAAAATCATTACGTGTTTTATAATGTATAATATACCTGGTGCCATGTAACATGAAGATCCCGATTTTGAACTGAAGGAAGATTGGAACGCGTTTTCGCCTATAATCCTGTCCAATGCAAAATCAGTAAGCTTAGGATTGAAGTCTATGTCCAGAAGAACATTTTTTGATTTAACATCTCTATGAAGCAAATGTGGAACATAATCTTTGTGAAGATACGCCAGTCCCTGCGCGATCCCAATCGCGATTTTCAAGCGAAAACTCCATGACAGTTGAAAATCCCCTTTGCTGATCAAATCACCAAGACTCCCTTTTTCCATACACTCGTATATCAAAAAGATCGAATCATCCGAATGGCAAAAGCCCATGATTCTTACTATGTTCTTGTGTCTGATTTTCGCCAGTGTCTTCACTTCGGTTTTCAAAGTTTTGAAAGATTGGTTTTTGAAATTTGGCATCTTTTTCACAGCTATGAGCTCATTACTAGGCAAGTTTACAATGTAAACTCTACCAAACACTCCAGAACTACCTCTAGAGGCTTTTTCATCCATTGCCATGATCAAATCCTGTTCACTAATACGAATCGGGTAAAAGAAAACCGATCTCCAACCACCCGATTCAAGATTTTGTATTGATGATCTACGGATAACAAAATACCCAAATGCCAAACTCAGTATCCCAGCTAATAAAGCTAAAGAGATCAATGCACAAGCAAGTTTTGACACGCCTGCTCTTCGTCTCGAACCATCATTTGGGCACGGATGAGACAATCCGGGCCCACACAGATCAGGATTTCCTTGAATGTATAACGCAGGAAGCCTGCGATCAACATTGAAGGAACCGGACCCGATAGCCTATTAAAAGATACATTAAAAAGTGCAAGCTTCAAATTTTGAAGCTCAAGTGGGATTTCACCAGTGAGATTATTATGCGAAAGATCAAGATAAGTTAAAACAGGCAAATCCCCTAACGATTCCGGAATTTCACCAATGAAATTATTATCAGCTAAAGATAAAGAAACCAACTTTTTACACTCTTTTGGCTCTGGGATTTCACCTGTGATGTAATTATGTGAAAAATTGATAATGCTCATCACAGGCGAATCGCAAAAGTTCGGTGGGAGCTCACCGTATAAACCGTTAAGTGAGGCAGAAAATCTATACAAGCTTCTAACCAAACCTAAACCATGAGGGATTTTACTAATAAAACTATTGTTATCTATCTGCACCTGTTCTAACTGAGAAGCTACTGATATAGAATCAGGGATTTCACCCGAAAACCGATTGTTTTCGGCTCTAATAACTTTGATCTTAGGTAATGACCACAAGTTACTAGGAAATCACCATGAAACCCATTGTTCTGCACCTCAAACCTTTCAAGATTCAAGCAGTTAGCAACAGAAGCATTAAGTAACAACCCATCAAAACTGTTGGTATGAAGACTAAGACTAACAAGCCCAGATGACTCACAAATCCCATTAGGAAAAGACCCAATAATATTATTCTGTGACACATCAAAAGACACCAACTTTTTTAAAGATTCCCCAATTCTTGAAGGTAAAACACCTGTAAGATTGTTCTGAGACAAGTCAACAAAAGTCAAAGATACCAATCCAACAATAGAGCTTGGTATTTCACCATAAAAACCAGATCTTTGCAGCAAAAGCTGCTCAAGCTTCACAAGCTTCCCAATATCACTCGGAATATTACTTTGCATAAAAGGGTTTAAAGATAAGTCAAGAAAAGTCAACTCTGTAAAGTTCCCAATAATATTAGGTACACTCCCTGATAACAAATTGTTACCAAAGTTTAAAACTTGAAGATCTTTTAACATCCCAACCCCTTCTGGTATCTTTCCTTCAACATGATTATGACTCAAATCAAGCACCTTTAATGATACAAAGTCTGATATCTGATCTGGGATGGTACCCCAGATGAGATTATTACTTAAATTAAGAGTCTTTAAAGATGAGCATTGAGAAAGATGAAGAGGGATAGGTTGGTTAAAGAAGTTATCAGCCAAGTTAAGTGTAACAAGATCAGACAGTTGACAAATGGAAGGTGATATTTGACCAGAAAGATTAAGGTTTTGAAGTGTAAGTGATGAGATGGTTGTGTCTGTGTTTGAGGTGATGCAGGTGACACCAGTCCAGTTACAATGGTGGATAGATGTTGTGTTGGACCATGATGAGAGATGGTTCATGGGGTCATTAATGGTGACTTAAAGGTTAACAGAATATCAGATTCTAAAGAAGCATTGACGGTGAAGGTGAAGAGGAATATGAGTGTTAGTGTGAGTGAGAGTGTGAAGTGAGAAGCCATTGGAGAGATGGAGAGAGGAGATGGAAGTGAATGGTTTGGATTTGGGAATAAGGTGAGTCCGTGAAGTGAGTGTGACATTTTAGTGAGTAAATAAATGATAATAATAATAATAATAATTGATATAGTATGTGTGACATGGGTTTGTCTTTTTGTATGTATTATGTATCTTTGAAAAGCTATGCAGGGAGAGTATCTTGTTGCTTTTTTATGTTTTTGTTTTTATTCCCATTGTTAACGATAAAAACAATGTGTTATCATATTCGCTAATCATGAAGTTTTAATTGTGTTTATAGTTTTATTGATTAAAATAATTTAGTTTTGAAAATGTAACCTCCTTTTAATATGAAAATGTAACCTCCTTTCTATATTTAGAGGGTGTTTGGGATTGATTATTCAAAATAGATTATGCGTTTTGGAAAAGTAGTGGTGGAGCTGCTTATAGATTATTGCGTTTTGGTAGCTTAAAAACTTGATTATCTGCGTTTTCAAAACGCAATCCCAAACACTAAAAACTGATTATCTACGTTTTTTAAAACACAATAATCTAAAAATCAGATTTAAAACGTAATCCCAAACACCCTCTTAGTATTATTATATAGATCATAATAATATTTGTATCAATCATGAAAATATATTTTATGGAAAACAGATGCTTGTTTATGTATCATTACATCTTTTAAGTTTTAATTTACAGATTCCACCAAAATTGCAAGATCGAATAACCCTGTTGACTAAATGCAGTGAATAATCATCAAACAATGCGAAAATGGGAGAGCGGGTCCACTAGAACACACGGGAACAATGCCGCAAATCCTTGCAAGATGGGTTCATGGGATCGATCGGCGGTTCTGGATGGAATGGTTTAATGTTGCACAAGTTTCAAGAAAGGCAAATGGTGCGTTGGATGATGATGTGGTATAATGTTATCGATTATGGGTTGAAATGGGTAGTAGGTTCATTTCGATGGGTGTTTGTCCCTTTGGAGTTGAAATGAAATGGAATGGGTTCAAATGAGGTTATGTCTTACTTGGTTGGCTTCGTAACTTCATTAGATGGAATGGTTTCCAAGATGTGTGCCTTTTTTAATGTTATATACTCCCCCCGTCCCAATTTAAATGTCTCATGTCCAAAAACACAAATTTTAAGAAATCTTTTGTTTGTATGTGGTAAAATGACAATAATATCCTCAAAAGTGGTGATTGTATGTTGTCTTTTATGGGTAAAACTGGAAAATACATTTCTATTTTTGGAAAGGGACATTTAATTTGGGACAAAAAAAAAAGAAAGCATGACATTTAAATTGGGACGGAGGGAGTATTTAATTTTTATACATCACTTAGGGTGGTCGAGGTGTCCTTAGCAACTTTGCATAACCTCATTCAATTAGGGATGAGCAATGGTCCAAAACTGACCTGACCCGACCAAACCCGACCCGACCCGAGACCCGACCCTTACATAAAACAAGAACCGAATTCAAACCCTAACATAAGGTTCGGTCTTCGGTTCCTTCACACCCGGTTCCATCGGTCCATGATTCAAAACCCGAACCCGATCTGCAACATCATTTCCAACATCAAAATACCTTCGATTTGTTACAATCAACATCAAAAACCGTCGATTCTGTTACGATTTGTCTTCTAAACCAATAAAATTTCAGGTTAGATTTATTTTTTGAACTTTGTATCTTGATTTTGGATGGTGATGGTTAGTCTGTGTTGTTTGCTAATTAGTTGGGTTGATTGTGTTTGATTGGTATGTACAATATGTTTGTACACCAAGCTCAAAACAATTCCATTCAAAGTTGACCAAAAGTCAAAAGAAGTAAGTAGATAAGTCTTGGACTCTTGGTCAAATGTTTGTGAATTTCAGCAGTGGTAGAATGCTAGTGGTTATAGTAATTGTCATTGGCTACAACCACAAACACAAGAGAACATTACATCCTCTTATTTTGTGACAATTGGTGCATAGTTTTTGGTGAGTCAATTGAGGCACCATGATTAGCACCATATAAATAGCAGGAATAAAAAAAAGGATATTGACCTAACAAATTCCAAATCAATAAAATTAGACAAAGTCTTGTTAAGAACTGTGACATATTAGTACCTCTTTCTGTAAGATGAAAATACAAGTGTTTTTTTAATTTGCATTGAAACATTAACATAAGACTTGAAAAAAGTTTATTTACATTCATCAGGAACAACTGCAGCAACTATACTAGATAATGCTAACAACAGATTAAATTCTGCAGCAACTGTATAGTATACGAATTAAACTAAAATTCTGCAGCAACTGTATAGTATACATTGTTATTAGTTAATTTATTTACAGCCGTTATGTCGCCTCAAGGCTCTGAGGCGTTTTCTAATTATCAAAACTTTGGAAGTCAAATGTTATAAACCTGTGTAAACAAAACAATCTGATGTATGTCGGTCCAGCGGTTTTGTCTCGGTTTCATTGTGGTTCTGGACCGACCCGACCCGAGAACCGGCTGGAGCTATTTTACAGGACCGATATCAGAACCTACTTATCAGATTCGGTTCGGTTTTCTTGTATTTTCGGGTAGGGACTCGGGTTTTTTTCGGTCCGGACCAATTCTGCTCACCCCTACATTCAATCCCTCTTTATCATGTACACCCAAAATCAACAAAATGTGTGTTTCCCGAGTGGTTACTTGTTGCCGTGCAGTTAAGTTTTTGAGGGTAGCCGAGGGGGTGGGGGCGGTGTTGCCGCGCGGCATATTAACCGCGCCCCCTTGCCGCGGACCCCCCCCCCCCCCCCCTCAGGACCATGCATTTTTATGAGAATAAATTAGAAGAATGCTCTACGTAGCATATACAGTTGTGGATTTTGTCATACTTTCATAAGTTACGGATATGATTTTATTGTTTGCTAAATTGTAACATCCTTGCTACTTCACCCCCTTAATCATGTCAAATACATCTCCCTACGACAACCCCCCATTCCTTTCTTATAATACAGATCAAGATCATTTTTATGACTCCTGTTCATCTAGATCTAACTACAACTAGCAAATGGATTGTATCCAAGGTATGTTTAGTGGTGTGTTGATTGATTCATGGTGGACATAATGTGCGGATTTAGAAGTCAGTTTAGAGCACGAGTGGACCTGGTTTATACCCAGGGGTAACCCGTGCAATCAGTCAACTTTGTCTAATTTTGTTTTCTTTTCCATTTTATGTATTGGGATACTCCTCAGGTTCCATATTTTTTTACGCTACCCTGGACTTTCTTCTACCCTGGGCTACCCGCACACCACCACCTAAGAACCCTTTCCCCGAGGCACCTCCCATGATGCATCCTGGTGCCCCCCTGCACCTCTCGCTCGCTCGCTCTCTCCTCTGCACACCCTTTTACAGCTGTGACCTAGAACCTTCCTGTGCCATTTTGGGTGACGTTCCGTCTCCGAACCTCTTGAACATTTGATCTACTCATAAAAAAATGTTATTTTGTTAAAATAGTTATATGTATTTGTACCATTGTATATTGTTCATGAGGGGTTCCTTTCATGAACAAATATGTGTTGGGGTTGGGGGCCTGGGGCGGGGCAGAAAACATGTTATGCACGTGATGGTGGCTGTCGAAAGGACTAAAGAGGAACCACAACAAATGAAATCTAGCTGTGGATTTGACGGTAAAAATATTAAATACAAATACAACTGTTTTTTGCCTTGACTTAAAGTAGTTATAAAAGTTGAAAGCAACGACAGATTTGACAAAAGTCAACTGTCAACACCTGCACTTTTGTAAACTATGTATATATTTTTTTTTACAATATACGGAGTACATAACAAACGGCCGTTAACAATTTTTTTTTCGGTTACTTATTGTTAAGTGGTTTAAACTAACTGTAATTATTTTACAAAGGAGAAGGGGCGCTCATAAGGAAAAACTTTTCACTTAACTGATTTTAAGTAATCTTACACTCTCACATCACTTTAATGATTTACTTCATTGAAGTACTTTTTTGGAGGCAGCACTCCACTGATTCTTTTGTTTATTTTTATTTAAATTCAAATATAATCTTTGTTTTTTTTTTAAATTCACTCGGTTTTACCACCAAATTATCAGATTTCTCATAAACCGTCCCACCAACACGGTCAAAAATAATCATGTGCATTAAAATCGGTTTCATCTAACCGTCAGAACTATTGAATTTCACATGCAATACGGTTGAGATTTTTTTGCATATAAACCACCATACTACGGTGGTGAAAACACCGTCAACATCAACAACACCCACACCTTCAAAATGACTCGCTGGACCAAAAATGAAGAAATGGCTCTGGTTGTGTGGGTTAAGGAGGCACAAAACGACCGATCCTTGAAACGCCAACCCATAGGGGCTCAGGAGGTAGGGAAACAAGCTTCTGGGACCGTGTCTTGGCTGACTTGAAACAACAAATCGGCGAAAGCGACCGCACAATTGAGAGCCTACAAAAAAATGGACCGATCTAAATAACAAATGTGATCAGTGGACCATCTGCTACGAGCGCACCATGAGCTGGCACCCAGGCATTATGCCAGAGTTGGCTGTGGAGTTGACCCAGGTGAACTATGCGGGTCGTTACCGTGGCAACTTAGGGCATCTCCAGGCATGGCAACTTATGTGTCAACTCTAAGCTTTATTTTTTATGTTTTGATGTATTTTTATTTATGTTTAATATTAAATGTTTTATGTTTTTTATTTACTTTTGTTTTCATTTATGTTTAAAACACGCAATTTAAATAAAAAAATAACCAAAATGTGGTTTGAGAACGGTTATAATGAAAAAAATTGAATTATACTAATTTAAAATTAAATAATAAACGGTTACCAGCCCGTTAGAAAAAACTAGGAAACGGTTCATGGACACCATACCAGCACGGGTGGCGGAGGTGTTACCGTGTTGGTAGTGGGGTACCCATGATCATTTCTGGTGGCGCCCCGTCCCCCCTAAAGGGGAGGGGCATTACCCGTGAGTTTTTTAACTTCAATGATTTCAACTAATTCTACACTGCTACATCACTTAACTGATTTCCTTCACTGAAATAATTTTTTGTAGGCGTCACTTCACTTATTCTTTACCAAACAATCAATTATTTTCACACATATAATAATATTAATTTGGGGAAAATCAAATAGAGAGAGAGAGAGAAATCAGGTTACAGTGCGCTAACTAGAACCAGAAAATGATTCACGGATTCACTACCAGCATCACCGGCAACGATGTTACCGTGCTAGTAGTGGGGTACCCGTGACAAAATCTGATGGTGTCCCGTACCCCCTAAATAATACATGCTCGTCAGATATTTTTTATTGAATGAACCATAATATTAGAAAAATGTTTATTTTGATATTTGAGTATGGCTTAATGAGTTCAGGGAATATTTAGTCAAACCATAGTCATAGTTGCTCTTAATATCTGTAATATATTAATATTATATTAGGGGCTGTTTGGTAGCCTCTTAATGACCATTCAGATGCTACCTCTTAATGGTCTATAACCTCTGAATGGTTAAGATGTAACCTTAAGTTTGAATGGTTATATTATCTCTTAACCATTCATACTTAAGATTATATCTTAATCATTAAGAGACTATGAACCATTCAGATGTAGTCTCTTAATGACCATTCAGAGGCTACCAAACAGCCCCATAGCTAGCTAAAATAATTAGGTTTGAAAAAATATGTGTACTACTAATTAAAGTCTGATTGTTTAACTATAATTAGGTCTGAAAAAAATACGTGTACCATTATGTATATTCAGTAGTTTGAACGAACGACAAACAAAGGCCTGTTGGTTTGTGTATATTTGACGATAGTTTTCATTTTTTTAATGCATGTATGATTGACGGTGTTTAAATATCACACGCCCATTATATTTCAATGAAACAGTTATACCGAATAGACTAGAGACAGCATCAAATGAATATCATGTGCATTTCAGAATTTACAAATGAATACCATGTGTATTTACTTGAATGTGTTGTAATAAAAATCTATGTATCGGTTCATTTACGATCTAAATACGCATGCAAACTAATATGAGAAAACTTATTGTTTTTAGTTAAAGAACATAAACCATATTGTTGGAATGTTAAAGTCAATTCAATAATATACAAAGTCAACAAGTAAAGATGAAGTTCTGTTATATTCTTATAAGTCAAGGGGCTGAAGTTGTCAAGTATGGAAAGTTTTCATCAAGGCGGTCATTAACAGAAGATAACAAACTTTTGACTTAATAAAGTTTCATAGCTATTGATTCGTATTGTTCTAGTTTTCTGGTGTTATTACTACAATTCGTATCAGGACAAGGTTGCTCGATTCAGAAGACAGAGATGAATCAAGATTTGATTTGTGATCAAGATGGTCTCCACGAAGTTCGAAATGGAGAAGTTTGATGGCAAGAACGAGTTCAGCTTTGGAGATTGAAGATGAGAGCATTATTGGTCCATAATGGGGCCGTTGATGCTCTCAGGGGTGAAGCCAATCTGCCTTTGGGTTTGAGTGATAAAGAAAAGAAGGAGATGATGGAGAAGGCAATAAAGGCATAGTGCCATAATATTGAGCCTGGGAGACAGAGTATTAGGGAGGTATCTAAAAAGTGACTGCTGCTGATGTGTGGACGAAATTAGAGACCCTGTACATGACTAAATCACTTGCTAATCGTCTGTATCTGAAAAAGAAGTTGTATACTTTTCAGATGGGTTCTTGCAAGACAATAGAAGAACGCACAGATGAATATAAGAAGTTGGTTCTTGATCTAAAAACATAGAGGTGACCTTGGAAGAAGAAGACAAGGCAATACTGTTTTTGACCTCTCTTCCACAGAGTTATGAAAACTTTGTGGATACTTTAATGTATGCCAGAGAAACTTTGTCTATGGATGAAGTTTTAGCTGCATTAAATTCAAGAGAATTGAAAAAGAGGTTTGACTCTAAAGAAGAAGGTGGAGAAGGCTTGTTTGTGAGAGGTAGGCCTGAACATAGGTCTAAAAGATCAAATAGTGGAAAATTCTCAAATGGTTTTCAAGGTTCTTATTCAAGATCAAAGTCTAAGTTCAAGAGGAAGTGTTTTGTTTGTAATTTAGACAACTACTTGAAAAGGGACTGTCCAGAATGGAAGAAGAAGAAGAAGAAGAAGAATGAGTCCAGTGGAGGTTCAAGAATTCATCAGAATAATAATACTCAGGATGATGTTTCTGATGGATATGATAGTTCTGATGTTTTGTGTGTCGCTATCATGGATATTATTGAACAGTGGGTAATGGACTCAGGTGGTTCCTTCCACATGACACCAGTAAAGTCATTCTTTAAGAAAGTTAAAGTTTGGAGAGTATGGTTATGCTAAACTTGGTGATGACAAACCATGCGAGATTGCAGGGATCGGGACTGTATCATTCAAGTTAAAGAATGGCACTATTGTAGATCTCCATAATGTAAAGTATATCCCAAGTCTAAAAAGAAGTATTTTATCACTAAGAACCTTTGAAAGAGAAGGTTATCATGTAAGTCTAAAAGATGGTAAGGCTAGGGTGATAAAGGGGTCATTAGTGATATTATAAGGAACAAGAAAAGATAATAATGTGTATGTTCTTGATGGAAGTGTAGTTACTAAGGGAGAGGCATCTTTAACAATAACTGATAAAGAAAGTGAACTGGCTATAACATATGGCACAAGAGATTAGGCCATATCAGTAGTTAAGGGTTAGAAGAATTAGAGAAACAAATTTTTTTTGGAGATATTAAGAACTGTAAAGTTGATTTATGTGAAACATGTATCTTGGGCAAACATAAGGGGGTTAAGTTTGGGACAGGAAAGCATGTTACCAAAGGGATACTTGATTATGTTCACTAGGATTTGTGTGGTCATGACAGGGTGGAATCATTAGGTGGGGCTAGGTACTTCATGTCCATAATTGATGATTATTCTATGAGGGTTTGGGTGTTTAGCATTAAACATAAGAATGAAGCTTTTTAGAAGTTTAAGAAGTGGAATGCTTTAGTTGAGTAGCAAACAAGTAGGAAAATCAAGAAGTTCAGAACTGATAATGGATTGGAGTATTGTAACAATGAATTTGATCAATTCTGACATGAATGTGGAATAGCCAGGCATTTGACAATACCTGGTACTCCACAGCAGAATGGATTGGCAGAAAGAATGAATATGACACTTTTAGAAAGGGTTAGGTGTGTGAGCTTGAGTTATGGGATGCCTAAGATGTTTTGGGCAGAAATAGTTTCTACAACAGCCTATCTGATTAATAGATCCCCATCTAGAGTAATAGGAAGGAAGACTCCTATGGAAGTTGGGACAGGAGTGAAACCTGAATATGAAGAGTTAAAGGTTTTTGGTTGTCTAATGTATGCACATGTGAGTCATGACAAGTTAGACTCAAGAGCTTATAAGTGCGTCATGTTAGGGTATCAAGAGAGGGTCAAAGGGTGTAGGTTGTGGAAAATGGAAGGTGATGGGCCTAAAATTATTAAGAGCAGGGATGTGAAAATTAGGGAAGATACTCTATATAAAGATTTGATTAAAGGAAATGTCCCTGGTATGGTAAGTTCCAAGCCTAGTGAAGAGGTTGGGGTTCAAATTAAGGTGGTGCCTTCAAGGTGAAAAAAAAAAAGACAGTTCAATCAAATGAAGAGAGTCCAGGAACTAGTAGTTAACAACAAACTCCTGGATACAGCTTGGCAAGGGATAGGCCAAGGAGAACCATTGTCAAGCCACTAAGATTAAGAAATGATTGTAACGGTGTGTCAATGACTATTGTGGCATTTGTTGCAGCTGAAGAGTGCATTAATGAACCATAAACATTTGAAGAAGTAGTTAATTCTGATCAGAAGCATAAGTGGTGTCAAGCTATGAAGGAAGAGATGGATTCTTTGTTAAAGAATGGTACTTGGGAACTTGTTTATAAACCCCGGGACCATAAATTGATTTCATGCAAATGGATCTTTAAAATAAAAGAAGTTTTGGTTTTAGACATTGATACTAGCAAGAATCTTGATGATGTGATGACCAAATCTCTGCCTGGGAATAAGTTTCAATTCTGTTGTGATGGATGTGGAATTGGATGAAAGTCATTGATTGACTTTAAAGGTGGAGATTGTTGGAATGTTATATACAAAGTCAACAAATAAAGATGAAGTTCTGAGTTGTTTCTTATATTCTTATAAATCAAGGGGCTGAAGTTGTCAAGTATGGAAAGTTTTCATCAAGGCGGTCATTAACAGAAGATAACAAACTTTTGACTATAAAAGAGGGCTTAGGGTTCATTTATGATTATGCTTTAACTGTTTTCACTTTTGTAATTCGTTTCAATTCTTTTCTAGTAATCATTCGATTCTTCTTGATCAATAAAGTTTCATAGCCATTGATTCGTATTGTTCTAGTTTTGTTATATCACTAAATGAAAACCTATTTATGTGTTTGATTAAGCTTAAATAAATGAACTCGAATAAAATTCATTATGTTAATGTTTACAAGTTACTACCCAAACTAGTAGGATAGGATGATGGAGCAAAGTAACACAATACGTTTGGCAAAGTAAACTATCTAGATTTCTAGAAAATCCATATATTTTTTTATCACAAGAACGTATTGGGTTAGTGCCTTTGAACTAGTGATACCAAATTCTTGGAAAGTGGTGTCTATACCTTAGTACTTTACTATCTAAGTTGTGAGAGTGCACGTCCTGTGATGGATATTAGGTATGCATTTAGGTAGTGTTTGGTATGCGGGGTGGGATGTGAAATGGAATCAACCATTGCAAGGGAATGATAAAAAGAGTGTTGGGTTAGTTAACTAATTAGAGTAAAATCCATCACACAAGGAATCTTGTTCCCTCTAAACATCTCAATGTCATCGCCGCCACCATTACCAACCAGTCACCATTGCCACAACCATGCGACCTACCATTGTCGTTGCCACCCACTGCTACGACCCAAGGTAATACTATGCATCAATATTATTTTGTTTGATGTATCTTTTTGATACATTATGATAGCAAGATTAAGGCTAGGTTGTGGTATTGTGGAAAGAGGTTATAATAACAACTTCAATCAAATTGAAGAAATGTGATTTCGATTCAGATTTTTAAGAGTGGTTGTATAAGCTTGTGCAACAAAATGTATTAAACTAGCACGTAAATTCAGATTTACAAGGGTTTATTACGATCCATTAAACAATTCATTTTTGACACACAATGGTAATGCCTTCTAATTAGAGATGACATTGAAGAACCTGACATGGAAACATGAAACATTGGTGTGGGGTATATGGGTATGGGTACCATAATGGATAATTCAAAACCACATAAGATTAAAAACGGATACGCCACTACTAGAACATGTGAAAACATGTTAACCTGAGCTAGTGGGCAATGAGTAACGTTACCCATTTTAATGAACTTGATATTCGACATAGTTTAACAATCAGATATGATATTGTTCTTATCAACGTATTTGACCAATTGTCATCCTTAATTTTGATACCCAATTTTCCAATTGTGCATAAAATTATAAGAGGGGGCGAGGTGGCCATGTTAGCTATTTTGACGCCCTCACTACTCTCCCTTTCTCTCTCTCTCTCTCTACATGTAAATATAGAGAGAGAAAAAGTGAGATGTGTACAAATACTATAGCAACCACCGCCCTCACTACCTTCCCTCTCTCTCTACATATAAATACACGGAGAGAAAAAGTGAGATGTGTACAAATACTATAGCAACCACCTTAATTAATTATACAGAATGTGAACAACCGTATTTTTTAATTATGTTATAAAAAAAGTTTACATAAATTGTTTCATAACCACATGAATTTATAATTTAAATTTACTAAACAACTTATTATTGTTCTTATAATCTTTGTCGTCATAAAGTTTTATTACACAACATAATTCTATATAATATTATATATCCTAAAAGTTAGATTTATATATCCTAGTAGGTAGATTAAGTTATACAAAATGTATTGTGATGTTTTGTTTGGTTGACTTGAAAGTTGAAACACATGAGAAATATTTGAAACGAAAAACAAAATGGTAATATACCATTTACAAATCCTCTGAAAAGATACTTGCTAAAAATCGTAAGTCCTATGATTTACCCGTAACGATCCAAATGTTACACTGTGTTGCAAGTATATCATAAAAAATATGAAAAAGTTATATAATAAAGTTGTTAATTTCTAAGATGCATTTTCTTTCTTTGTGGAGTTATTAATATAGCTATTTCATTTTAAGTAACATAATGAGAGGATGTTGGTAAATAACATAGAATCCAAGGCGAGTCAACAATTTGAGATGAGTGTTCAACCCTTCAAAATTGGCTAAACTTTGGCATGTAATGTAATGTAATCACTAGCATTCATCAAATTACTCATTTGGTGCCACCCACGTGTGATGTTTCTTCAACTTTTCCAACTATACCCTTCTAATTATAATGTAGTCATATGTAGTTTGTACTTTGTAGTTTATAATTGTTTTTTTTCCCTCTTATATCAATCACTCCCTTGTAGGTAATGTTAGTTTTATAAAAAAATGGTACTCGTATGAAAGTAAATCAGGTAAGCTACAAACAAATAAAATTAAAATATGATTTAGTTTTTAAATTCATCTTAGCATGTGTATCTATATATATTATTATATTATATATATAATAAAAGAAAGCAATTTTAATGACATGTCACTCAAGGAGACATTCTCCCCCTTGAGTGCGTCATGTGTCATGCCATGTGACAAATTAAAAAAAACAAATAATAATATAAAACATAATCTCCTAAAATTAAATTGAATACAAACTACATATGACTACATTCATACCATCTTCATTGCGACAATCTGGAGACTTTGGCCGGGTCGAAGAGATGGAAACGCCTCATTCATACCATCTTCATTGAGACAATCTGGAGACTTTGGCTCGCGCGGAACGAAATGGTGTTTAACAACATGTTCATCCCAGTAAAACGGATTACGGATCAGATTAAAGAGGAGTCGTTTTTTTGGATTACTAACAGGGCGAAGTTCGCGGATCTTTCTTGGGAATGTTGGACCGATTTTGATGTTTATAGCCATTTGTAATCATCTTTTATTTTGGTGTTTGTAATTGTTCCCAGCCTCTGGCTGGCTCTTTATATCCATATATAAAGTGATTGTCGTTCAAAAAAATTGAGTTATTTTAGGAAAAAAGAATTTAAAAACAAATTTAAATTTTTCTCTATTATGTTTCCTCCGATAATTTTAAAACGTTAATATCTTTTATATACGAGATTTTTTAAAGGAAAAAATTACACCAAATTAACGAGCGTTTTATTATCTTTCCAACGAGTACCATAGTGCTATATAAAAAACAGAGAAAAAAACGACTATTTTTTGTGGGGTTTCGTTCATACAGGGAAAAAAACACAAAATGTTCAGGTTATTCATTAGTATTATTAGAATTATTATATTTTTCAACCCCGGGACGCTCCCGGGATAAAAGCTAGCTTCCCTATATGATAAACCACCATAACGACCCCTTACCTAAAATTCTTATCACACTATCAATTTGTGTATATTTTATAATTTCGTTGGACGCATAACGTATCACGCTATCAACTTATCGTTTGTTAGGTAACGTAACTCAGTACGTGTATGTCTCTATATGATAAACCACCATAACGATCCTTTATCTAAAATTCTTATCACACTATCAATTTGTATATCTTATATAACTTCGCCGAACAAGATAAATGATGTCGTAACTTGTAACTCGTATCACACTATCAATTTGGCGTTTGTTTTAGGTAACGTAACTTATCATTCAATTTATGGGTGGAATTCTAATATTTTCGGATCCCTAATTAAAATCTTTAAGTTCCACCACTGATTATGGGCTGAATATATGCTAAAATGTGAGTTTTTTTTTTAAATTGCGCAACCTATCATGTAATGGCGCAACCCATGCTATGGTTAGCACATAGTCACATACATAATTATGCAACCTATAAAAATAATTACGTAATTTATATGATTATTTTGCAACCTGTTTATAATTACACACGTTATACGCACATTATCACAACGGATTTTAAAAAAAAGAATAAAATGTTTATTATGGTGGGGGTGTCGGATTTGGTGGTGGTTGTCGGATTTGTGGGGTTTCGTAGTGGCAGCTGGTGGCAGGTTTGTGGCAGAGGTGGTGGTGTGGTCTGGTGGTGGATGACTGGATGTGGTGCGGGTGGTAGTGATTATTGAAGAATGTAAGTGGTGGTGGTGATAAAGATAATAGAGATGAGGGCATAACTATCATTTTACCCTCACGTGGGTCCACCATGATCAAACTTAACAAAAAACTAACCATATAAGGCCAAAAGGACGAAGCCTCCAAGATTTTATAACATAAAGAACAATTTTCTAAAGGACAAACACTGAAAAATAATGTAAACATAAAGAACGATTTATCTCCATTAAAAAAAAACATTTATCAGTATGCGAACCATGTAACACTAACAAGCTTCACTGCGTAAGCTCAAGTAAAAAAGTATAGTTGATTACACGGTTAGTTTGATGTCCATTTTCTATTTTAACAAGTAGAATAAACAATTTATAAATAATCTATTGGTACGATTAAAATACTTGTTCAACATTTGATAATTAAGAAACCTACATTGGTACCATTGAAAGACAAGTAAAGATACCAAAAGTCCTGAATAATGAAAAAACTTTAAGCACCCTCTTTGTCGTTGTTGTAGATATGGATGGATGATTTAAAAAAAATTGTCAAGACAATGAAAACATCAAAATTATAAGCATCCTGAAGCAGTAGAGGGGAGGTGGTGGGGTGGGGACATTTCGTTAATTGTGTTTCCCATGCTCACTGCCCACCTTACATGTCAAAAGAAATTTGGTGATAGAACCTCAATAGTTAAATTAATTAATAGTTAAATTTCACTGTATTTATCCTCATGTAAATTAATTAATAGTTAAATTTTTAAAAGAAATCGTACACTAGTGGTAATATACCCTAAACAAATTTATGAAAAACTTTTACAAAAATAATCACTTTCTTTTCTTTCACAAAAATTCATTTAAACTTTTAAACATTGGGCCGGGCTACCTTTGGGCTCTGAAAGTGGATGGCTATTGGGCTAGGATCATGAACGTCCTTTGTTTAGTAACTAGGTTTAACACCCGCGCTTCGCCGCGGGGCAAACTGATTTCTAACAAAATTTATACGAACCAATCTCACGCGTTGCGACGGTTCGGTTAAACCACCTGGTACAACCGATTGAACCACCCGAAATACCCGGTTGAACCGTTCGGTATGGCCGGTTGAACCAATATTCCTAACCATTCCTACCGGCCAGTTCAACTGGTTGAATGACCGGTACAACCGGTTAAACCACCCGACATACCCGGTTGAACCATCCGGTATGGCTGGTTGAACCAATAATCCGAACCTATTTCTAAGCATATTACATATGTTCAACCGGTTGAACCACCTGGTAGGACTAGTTAAACCAATATTCGTAATCTATTTCTAAACCACCCAACATACCCGATTGCACCATCCTAGTACTATATATAAAAACAAAAAAAACATATAAAGACAAAACACACAAAAAGACAAAAGAAAACCTATTGTTGCCAAGCTTACCATTTTGCCCTCCATTCACACATAAAATTACCATTGTGCCACCTGTTCACACACTATTGTTTACACCTTACGGCTTTTGTTATATATATAAATATAAATATAAATTTGTCCAAATTTATTTACACTATACAAATGAAGTTTTATATCCATCTCATCCCGGACACTTCATTCAGTGGCTTAGTGGAATGTAGAAAAAAACCTCTAAGGGCATCCTATTTTTTTGACCTACATAAAACATAGAAGAATAAAAATTTCACTAATTCCGGAATTTGCCGATAAAGTTGAGGGGTAGCCCCGACTATCCCAAGTTGTATGCTAGATCCACTCATGACTCCAAGACAGTCATTATTAATCCAATAATTAAATTTAAAACTTTCATAATCACAACCACTTAACATTTTAAATGAAAATAGCAGAAGTCTAGATTTTCGTTTATGGATCAAATACACAGTGAATAAAAAATAGGAAGTCGTAAGAAGACTATAAAACAAAATCCAATTAAACTCATTCAAGCCGTATTGAAACCGTCTCATCAAACCCTACGATATGAGTTTTGGGTTTTTTATTTTTTAAATTTTTAGCTTGTAGCTTTTAGAATTTGTATTATATCATTGTGTCTTTTCTTTATTTTCGTCATTGTGACTTTTTTGCGATTCATTATGTCTTTTTTTTCTATGCATTGTGTTATATTTTTCATCATCATGTTATATTTTGTGACTCATTGTATTATATTTCGTGATCCATTGTGTTTTTTGGTATTATTCTTGCTCTTCTAAGTTATTTTACACTGTGTAGAATAACTTGATCTCTATTTTTATAAGTTAGTTTTTATGACCTTTAAGAATATAACTTTTTAAAATTAAAAAAATAAAAATGAAAAGAAACGAAATGAAATGAAAAAAGAAGACCATATTTTTTGTGCTAGTTATCATTTATCAATGACTCTTGTAATCTTGTTACATGGTCAGGTCTTGGTGTTGATGCCCTGAGGATGTGGTTTAATGGGTCACTGGATTCGAACAGGGATTAGCCATCCATGTAGAGCAGGCCCAAGAATCACGAATAACAAATATATATATATATATATATATATATATATATATATATATATATATATATATATATATATATATATAGGGAAAGGATATTTTGAAAACCCACTTGAGTTGAGAAAACCTTTGAAAACCCATGTAAAAAACCATTATTATTTTTTTGAAAAAAATAACCAATGTAAAATACATGTTTTTAAGCATTTTGGGCAAAAAAAATAACAAAAGCGCCGATGGGATTTTTTTTAAAAAAATAAAAAGTTGCTAAAAAAACATATGTTTTCAGCTATTTACCTATGTTTTTAGCAACTTTGTTTATTTTTTTTTTTAAAAATCCCATCGGCGCTTTTTTTATTTTTTTGGCCCAAAACGCTTACAAACATGTATTTTACATTTGTTATTTTTTTCAAAGAAAAAAATTGTTTTTTTTTCGTGGGTTTTCGAAGGTTTTCTCAACTCAAGCGGGTTTTCATTTTATAATTGACCTATATATATATATATATATATAGGGTAGGGTTCAAATAGGAACCATACCTTAAGTAGGAACTATAGGAACAAATCTTAGCCATTGATCTCTAATGGCATGATTGTAAATAAGTAAAACATTAATTAAATCTTTAATTAAATCAAGGGGCAATGTGGTAATTGTATATTAACTATTAACAACACATGTTTAATTAGTTTCCTTTTATTTTCAATATAATTCCATTATTTTAGCAAAGCAGTTATTTTTCCTCTTTGATCATTGTAATTGTTCAAAGATGTATATGAACAGACATTACACATGTGTATTAAGATATACATTGGTGTATATTGGTTTCTTTTTTTTTCTTTCATTCATCATCATCAACACACATAGATATACATTGGTGTATATCCAATTTTTTTTCCAGCTTACATGACTATAATTTGGACACACATATACATTAGTGTATATCTTTGTCTAAATGTAAGTTAAATACACCAAAGTACGTAGATGTTGAGGTTTCCTCCTTTTTGTATATGAACGAAATATACATTGGTGTATATCCGGGCTGGAACCTATATGTAACTGAATACACCTGTGTATATGCATTACACTAATTGAACATTTGAACACTGAACAATCATTTTACTATAATACACCTGTGTATATTCATTACAAGAATTGTACATTTTGAAACGTATATATATTCAGGAATGTACATATAGACAAAAATTCCAATGTCGTCAAAAAAAATCCAATGAAAAATCATATTATGTTACAGTTACAATTGAAAAAAAAAAATGGTGAAATACAAAACTAAAAAGAAATCATATTATGTTACAGTTACAATTGAAAAAAAAACATATCCGTTTAAGTCTTTTCAATTAAAATGAAACAAAATTGACGAAATGGTAAAGTAACAGAAGATTAGATGGCAGAAAATTAATTTCACTATTGCCTTGACCATATTGGTTGATGTCTGATGACGCCATGATTTTGATAGTTGATGTCATGAGTTAGATTAAGGATAGACGGTGACTTGAATAATGATATATTGGTTGATCAACACCAAATCTTCTTCAATTTGGTGATAAAGGCCTTGACGGCTGTAGGAAATTAGGAGAGAGGGAGTTAGGGTTCTAATGATTAAATACAAATAAAACTCTGTATTAATAATATGAATTGACTTAAAGATAATGTGGATGAGAGATTTAAGGAAACCATGTAACTGTCATGATTAACAATTATAATTATTAAAAAAGGATAATTATTTAAATGTATATTTACATTAATACCCTTTAGATTAAAATCAAAGATGGAAGGCTAAGATTGGTTCCTATGGTTCCTAACTATGGTGGTGGTTCCTAATTGATCTCAATCCTATATATATATATATATATATATATATATATATATATATATATATATATATATATATATATATATATATATATATATATATATATACCCTCGACCTCGAGGCTCGAGCTATGTGATAATGCTGCTTGGATTGTGATTTTCTATTCTTTTTAAATTTTTATTATTATCTTTTATTCTTTCTTTTATATGTTTTAACTATTTTCTTTTTACATATTATTTTGAAAATTAAAACCACAACAAAAGAACAAAACCATCACAAGAATGAACACGTAAATACAAAGTATTTTTCTCATTGCTTCAACTTCACACATAAAAGATACATAAGAAAGAGTAGTGAGATTTTACATATCATACAACCTATTATCTTCTTAATTAACAAACAGTCGGAATTAAGTAGGGAAATGAGATACGATAGGCTGCCTAAGCGTCTTGTGTTTCGAAAGCAAGCAGAAGATGAAACTGCAACACCTTTATGAGTTGTTCAAGCGATTAGAACAAGAGTCGTGTACTGCAAACTGACACTCGAGACACCTAAGTATGATTGAGTACCGCAATATCTCAGCACACACACTGCATCCACCATCATTCTCAATCCCTTGGGCAAACAATAAGGGATGTGGGTGACCATCAATCTTATGAGTGCTCCCAAACTTAACATTTAGAAACTTATAGATACTACGATTATCTGGTTTGGAGGAATGGGTTTCTGTTTCACACTGAAGTATTAAAGGAGCACAATCAGAATGCACTGATTGACTACAAATATCACAATGGTAGAAAGCAAAATGAGGATTTAAGCTTTCCTCACAAATTTCACAAAAGTATTCACTCTTGTGGTTTTCAATTGGGAGATAGCTCAAGCGCATTGAATGTTTGTCATAAGGGTGTCTAATTGTCTTAGGCAAAAACAAAGCACACCAGGTATGTATATTTACAACACAACTGTGGCAATGGAAACCCAAATTTATACGCATAGAAAGATCTTTAAAATCTACCAGAGGAAAGCCACAAACATGACACTTTCCCATAAGGAGTGCCCAGTCGCATATTGAAAGGAGATGATTTGGGTGAGATTCATGTGTGATTTTTTCTGGCATAAACCCACAAGTAACATCGACATAAAAGTTACATTCGACACAACAATAAGCAAATCCATTGCAAGGTAAATGGCAAACTCCACAAGTAAATGTGTTTAGCAACACACATGGGGCATTTGACATTAGAATGAGGGTATGTTGTGGGTGACCTAAGTGGTTGTCTATTCTTGTTGGCAACCGAGTACACCATTCATGAAGAGCAAAGTTGCAACTGTCATCGTCATTGTCCTTGCACCTGTAAAACGGCACCTCTGTGATTGGTCTTACACATCCGTTGCATAATAGTTGTATCTTCTTCACTGGGTTATGACACATGATCAATTCATTGATTTTTGAGGAGGTCGACCCAATGGTTTTCGTGTCAACTAAAATTAACTCATGTTGATGGTTGATATGTTGTAGGTTTACCTTACCAGTATCATAAGCGGTAGGTCCAACTTTATTGAAAAATAAATGTTTTCCTATGTTATGAGTTTCATCAGGAGATGGTAGACGGGGAAGATTAGGATAGTCGACATCATTAAAATTTTTAACGGTTTTACCTCGACCTGCAGTTGAAAATGGAATAACATGGTTAATATTTCTCAAATACGTATGACCATAGATAAAATAACGAATCAAACAAAATGAATCTTATAGGTAAAGATTTATAATTACCCTCTCTTTTTGACATTGCACACTGTAGATGGACATAGTAAATACATTTCTCACATTTGTATATCCAACAATTCCTCCAGTAGTCAAAATTCAAATCGCATATTCTACAAGTAGGGTCATATTTAGCTATTCTCTCTTTTTTTGGGAAGGAATAAGAAAGGGTGAGTGGATGGGTATGGCTGAAAATGGCATTTGTAGTTTGTTGAATTAACAAACGTTTTGGTAGGAAAGCACAATCACGATGTATGGCGTAGGTAGAACATGTGGTACATTGAAAGAAGAACCCTTTGTGTTCCTTCCCACAAGCATTACACTCACATAAAATGGGTTTTAAGAGGAGAGAAACCAATGGGTGTGGATGGCAAGGGTGGTAGATCCTCCTTTTGTCTCCTTCCACTGCACAATTTACATCAATGTGGAAACCACAAAAATCATCATACCATACCTCACCTTCGTTGTGGTAACTTCCACAGAACTCACATCCCCAACCCCAACTGGACACAGATTTAAAGAGGGTAAAAGGATTTTCGTGTGATGTGTGTTTAATTGTTGTTGGGAGCTCTGCACAAAACTTATGAAGATAGAAATCACATGAATCATCAATACATTTATAGTAATACCTATAATACTCGTTGATAACTTCGCGGCACCGCTTACAAGTACGTGAAAACTCTTCTTGTATAACCAAATCATTCTCCTCATCAGATTCGTCTACATCTTCATCATGTACCTGCAAATCAATGAGCTTCAATGGATGCTCGTGCTCAAGCACCTTCATCATAGTTTTTTTAATAATCTTTTTTAAGATTGAGATACACTGATAGAGAACTAGACTCATACGTTACTTATAGCAAGGAAAAAGGGTAGCAGGTATGTGATTTATCCTTGGAAATCCATGAAATCTAGTGGATTCTTGCGTGTGCTTTAGTTTTCGATTTATACTTTGAGAACAAGAAAAAAGTCATATTCAAAACAAGTAGTTTGTTTACAGAATTTTCACATTCGAGTAACAATCACAAATTATAGTTATTGTTAAATTGAAGGATAATCTAAGTTATTAAAAACATGAAAAATTGAATTAAATCAAGTTGAAATGGAAGCCTTAAATTAATTAAAACATAATTTTATAAATATTTAAAAACTTAAAATAATTGAAATTTATATTTTTACAGGAAGATTCTTGTAGAAATGAGTCTTATCATACAAATAGCCCTTAACGTGATCAAGGAAGGAGAAATTTTTTTTTATTTTGAATTTTTTTTCTATATTGTTAAACATGTATTTTAGTACTAAAATCTAAAAAAAAGAGTGTAGAGTAATTACGTACTTTAGCGTAAACTACTGTAATTACTCTAATGACGTAGTTACGCTATAAATTTTTAAAAAAAAATTATATTATTCATTTAGAAAGCATGTTTAAGAAGATGAAAAAAAAATAAAAAAAAAAAGAAAAGAAAAGACAAAAAATTCATCTTCATTTATCATGTTTAGTAGGTTAAGTCCATTTGTATTTGATCTTTACTCCATATTTTTAATATTTAAAGCTTTAAATTATATACGCCTATATTTTTTAAAGATATTTTTATAACTTTTTTTTAGGATTAGAAAAATAAATAATTGAAAGTATACGGGTTGTGATGTAATAGCATTAATATCAACATCTTCATCTTTATAATTACACTTCAAATCACTGTATTTTCTCTCTCATTTTAATTAAATATTTATCATTACATTTTTCCTTCCTTCCACTCACAGCTACTTTCTAAAAGTATTATAAAAATTATAGCGAGCGAATAATATCGTACCAAATATAGAGATGAATAATAATTTTTCTCTTTCTTGCACTCGTAACCACACCACTTATCAAAATATGAAGATTTCTTTCATAAGTATATGGAGGACCAAATGTGAATGCTCTCAATTTAATTACATTTATTTTTTAAACCCGTTGGGGGCAAAGAAACCACTCACATGTTCTTTTTGTAAAGAAATAACGAAAGATTACGAAAATCAACAAAATTAACACTAATCAACATAAATTACTAAAATGAACATTTGACACTTCTAAATTTAGAGCAGTCTCGCAAACCAAAACGCCAAGAGGATAACACATACATCAAATTAACGTTTAAGTCTTAGATCATTAAAAAAGCAAGAGACCAACACCCTAAACCAATTATAAGACATTTCATCAAATTTTTAATCGTTTCGTAGGTCTTAGATATTACCATCATATTCTTAAATGTTTCATCAGAAGATTTTTAGATGTCTAATATTAGACATTTCATACCTCTCAAGACGTTAGACAAATGTCAAGTTGTTACTGTTTTTTAGTAAGAGTCTCATGCTTTTTAAAAGGGCCAAAACTTAGACGCTTCATACACTTAGCCTCGTTTAAACACTTTTGTTTACGTGACTTCTCTAGATTTAGACGTATCAAATATTCATTGAGGTAATTTATATTGGTCAATGTTCTTTTGGATGATTTTCTCTTTTTTCAATATATGAGTAAAAAACGGTTAATTTTGTAATTCCCAATAAATTGGAGGGATGAGGGTTGGATCCAATTAATAAACCCAAAATTAAACTAGAGTTTCACTTGAAGATTAAGGGTTAAAGTGTTGGGGAGAGACATAGCCTTTAAAAGAAAGTAGCACAACTTGAAATGTTGAGCCTGTGTTATCAAAGAATGCTTCGTAAAATAACAGAATTGTTTGTTGGTTGATGGTAAATTGAATGACCAAAGGACAAAAATGACAATCAAGCTTATGGTAAAAGCAAATTATTAAAGCTTAAAGAATTTGATTTCATGCAAACACTTATAACATATTGCATTTAAAAAAAAACAGTAAACTAATGAGTAGTGTAGATTAGTTAACCTAAACAAAATTTTCGATTATTTCAGTTTATCCACATTTTTTTTATCGAACCTATGACCAAAAAGTTAATATGTTGTATAATTAAAAACAAATGAAATTAAAGTGGTATGTTATTTATAAACCTAATTAGAAAAGATAAATTAGTCATCGATGACTTCTTATAAACTCACGTTGAAGCATCTCCTTTCTAGTTGTGTTTTCACTTTATACTTGGAATTTGATTTTAGAATCTATAAATCACTTGCAATTTGGACAAAGAATCGTTACCAGCATATTTGTACTTTTAAAATTTTAATTTAGAATCTTCAAATTACTTGCTACTTGGACTAAGAATTGTTGTGAGCATGTTTGTACTTTCGAATTTCTATTAGAATCTTTAAATTACTTGTTACATTGAATGTTCTATTATTCGTTGTAGACATGTCCCTGCATTTTTTCTCTTGTTATGAATGAACTGTATTGCAATTTTCAAATGGGTCATCATTAGTTATTTCATGAATTAATATATAATGTTATTGATGTTAAACTATGGAAAGTTATGCCCTTCAAAGCTACGTATAACACATTTTTGTTACATATCTGAAACCTATGTAAAATGTGACACAACAACATTACACCATTTGTAATACCTAGGTACTAAAAGTTTTATTCTTCCATTTTTTAATAACTATAAAAACATATTTCAGTTTCTTTCACGAGATGTATTGGTCTTACAAGTAGGGCTGCAAACGAACTGAACTTTCAGCGAACAGTTCATGAACCGTTCGGCGGGAAGTTCGTTTGTGTTCGTTCGTTTAATAAATGAACGAACACGAACAAAAAATTTCGTTCGTTTAGTTAAACGAACGAACATGAACAATGGTCGCGTTCGTTCGTTTATGTTCGTGAACGTTCGGTAACGCGTTCGTTTGTGTTTGTTTATGTTCATTTGTGTTCGTTTGTGTTCGTTTGTTTAATAGGGGTTTTAATTTTTATAACCTTCTTATATTCTTTTATATATATAAATTTTACTCAAATAAAAAAGTAATTCGATGAAAGTTTATTTTGGGTAGCTTAACAAAGACTTTAAGTTTAATATGCGAACTTATTTTTTTGAGACGCTACTTTATTATGTTTAACAATATTATGTAAATGTTATTTTGGGTGGCTTAGTGTATGTGAATTCGATCTTATTCAAAAGTTAAAATATGTTCGTTTGACCGCTTCTGTTCATGAACACTTTTATGTGTTCGTTTGTGTTCATTAATGTTTGTTTGTGTTCGTGTGCGTTCATGAACAAAATTAACAAACGAACACAAACGAACACGAACACGCGTGTTTTCTTAACAAACGAACACGGACAAAAAATCTCGTTCGGTAAGTGTTCGTGAACATCTATTTTCCTTAACAAACGAACACGAACAAGGCTCTGTTCGTGTTCGTTCGGTTCGTTTGCAGCCCTACTTACAAGCCTAGCTCTTTATCATGTTTCTCCTTGAGTATATCAAACTTCAAGTTTTTAAACAAGATCAAGATTCCTGCTAACGTTAAAATATATGATGATACCGAAGGTCACTTGCATCTGTTCTCAAGAGTAGCCGGTGCTGGACATTGACCAATGTCGAATGTTGCCACATGTTCATGCAAATATTAGTAGAGGCTCGACCCTACTTTGATTCAAATAGTCATTAAATAACAATCAAGTTTCATAATTGTTTAGTTTAAGTAAAATTAATAGATAATAATCATTAAATAACAAGTAAGATTCATATATCATTTGACTCACTTAACTTCATTTTTTTATATTTATAAAAACATTTACAAATATAATACATACAAGGGTACCTAAGGCACCATTGGGAACACTGTCGCAACTCATGTAAGATGGTTTCACGGGATTGATTACAATTTCATGGGTTTCTGAACCCGTTGCTGGATGGAGGTAGATAGTCGTTTGGAAGGGTCATGAGACCATTGATGTGAACATTAACGATTAATAAACTCAAACCAAATCAAAATTTTACCCCTCCCCTAAGTTCTTGTCACTTATAACACATTTCTAAATTTAGATGAGGTTATTGTTAAAAAAATCATTTACATGAGCTTTGAGAAAAAGACAAAACGAACCCTTTCCAATTAAACCAAACCAAACTGTGTTGTTCACGACTCAGATGAGGAAGAGGATGAAGTGCAAGAACTAAACGTAGAAGATGGAGAATCTCAAGGAGAAGAAGATGATGTTAAGACTCCGTTGAAAATTAAAATATGTTAATAACTAAAACTGAAATTTACAAGAGTGTGTTTTTTATATAATTATTAAAAAAATTTATAGATTTAAATGGGTTTTAAGATGGACGTCCCACAAGGTTTAATGGGATGAAATGGGTGTCAATGTAAGTGCCCCTCCCACCCTAATGAAATTTGATTGATTCTATTGCTGAAAAAAATCTAGAAACAAAAGGCAATGAACTTGCTTTGAACAAGAGCGACTTCATTTGTCACCCATACTAGCAGCGGAAATTAGGAATAAGTTTGTGGGGTTAGGATCAAATACACAAGACACTTTTTCTAGGAAGGGTGAGAAGGATTGTGATCCATTGATCATATATTTGAAGGGTTGAGATTAGTTTGTTTGAAAAAAATAAATAATAAATTAGAGAAAGAGCATAAAAGGAAAACCACATTTGTTGACTTTCTCTCTCCACATGCAATGCACATGTCAATTCCCCCATCATTTTAAAACGTCTATAACTTTTTCATACGACATTTTTTTTTCAAAAAAATTTCACCATATTAACGAGCGTTTTTTTATCTTTAATATGAGTACCACATTGCTACATTAAAATTGAAAAAAAAAATCGTGCTAAATGGGTTTTTTTTCTCCGTTGTGTCTTCTGCACGTTCATTGTGTTATAGTATGCATGTGTGCTTTATAAATATGTTATTTATGTTTTTTTAGTCTACACATGATTTAACTTTGTCCATTGTGTTTTTAGTATGCTTTTAATTGTGTTTTACGCAAATGAGTTTTGTATTTAGGCGTACATTGTGTTTTATTATGTTGTTCATTGTGTTTAAGTCTATTATTCATTGTGTTTTAGTATTCTGTTCATTGTGTCTTTTATATGTCGTCAATTGTATTTTATTAGACTGTTCATTATGTTTTATACCATATTGTTCATTGCATATTTAATTGGTACTCATTGTGTTTTACGTTATCTCCATTGTGTCTTACGCAACTGGGTTTTCAACTTTTTTTTCCAAAAGTATTCATTGTGTTTTAATCTTCTGTTCATTGTGTCTTTATTATGTCGTCCATTGTGTTTTACATAATTGGGTTTTTAACTTTTTTTTTTTTCAAAAGTATTCATTGTTTTTTAGTCTTTTGTTCATTGTGTCTTTCGTATGTCATCCATTGTGTCTTACGTAACTGGGTTTTCAACTTTTTTTTTTCAAAAGTATTCATTGTGTCTTAGTATGTCGTTCATTGTGTTTTACTAAACTCTTGATTATGTTTTGTACCCTATATTTAATTGGTGTTCATTGTGTTTTACATTCCATTGTGTCTTATGCAAGTGGGCTTTGAATTTTTTTTTTTCAAAAGTATAGCAATATGGTACTCATATTAAAGATAAAACGACGCTCAATTTTATGGTATAATTTTTTTTAAAAACGGATGACGTATAAAAAACTTACGGGCATTTAAAAATGAAGGTGGAAATGGCATGTGACTTGCATGTGCATATGTTTTTGACAAAATTACCCCTCCCACTTGTTAATCCTTTGGACACATGTCATTTTCTAGTGGCTTCTCACCCTTCTTATTTTTTGTAGCCTTTGTAGAATAACCCAACCCTAGGTTTGTGGGAATATAAAACCCTTGATTTAGGGCTATCTTTTAAATGGCCTATTAGCTTGTTTTTAGCTTTAAGACAAATTAGGTCAATTATTCAAAGCTTCAGAACACACGTAACAAAGAAAAATACATGAACATGTGTCCCATTTACAAGCTTTTAATATCCGTATTAATTTTGGCACCACTGGTTTTCTAGTGGCCCAATCAGTCTAACCGGTCTGATTAGTAAACCAGTTCGCTTACCAACCCGGTTTTTAAAACATTAGGTTTCATTTAAAGAAAAAAAGGGCCTTAGGAAGGAATTGGCAAGGTTTGTGAATTGTAGGGGTGTGAATGACACATAGCGGCTCGAGAGCTACTTGGGATCGGGTCGGTAAAAAGCTCGAACGACCCGACCCTTAACGAATCCGAGCCGAGTTCGAGCCTGAAATATGACTCGTTTAGTTATTGAGCCTGAACTCGAGCCTTACATACAAAGCTCGTTTAGGCTCGCTGGCCTAGACGAGCCCAAACAAATGTTATAGTATTTTTTTATGTATGCGATTTTGTCATTTGAACATGTTAAACTTTAATTAATAGTATTGGTGAGCCGAGCTTTTGCTCGTATAAGCTATTGAAGCGAGTTCGAGCTGAGTTTGTCAGTCGTTTAAAATTATTTTCAAATTACTTTGAGCCGAGGCGAGCCGGGCTTGAGCTCAGAATTGTAGGCTCAAACCAAGCCGAGCTCGAGCCTCAAAAAGCATGATGAGCCGAGCTCGAGCTAGTCGGGCGTGGACCCTGCTCGTTTAAACCCTTGGTGAATTGTCACCCATAGCATCAGCCGCGGGAACTAGGAATATGATGGCGGGAAAATGAAACCCTGGAAGTTTCTGGTTCCGTTAAACACCCTGCTGCTATCATCAGTATAATAATACATCCTCTGATCAACATCAACTGGGTGTCTGTGTGTGTGGGTTGTCTTATTATTAATAATATTATAGTATACGTTGTGTGTTGCTTCGAAATGGGTAAAAGAAAGAAATCATCATCAGTTCATCATGAAGAAAACATAGAAGGAGAAGAAGACCAACAACAAAATCAGGCCCAATCTTCATCCTCTTCCAATGATAATAAGAGCTTGTACGAGGTATCTGTCTTTTCTTTATTTATCATATTATCATTTCTATTTCCACTTAATTTAACTCTCAGATATTTAGGGCACCTTTCGAACTTTTATTTCTTATTAAATTAGGGCTTTTTATTTTACTTAAAGCTTTTTTTTAATGGATCACTGTATTATTTAAACAATTTAGGCCATCAATTGAGGACAAAGGGTATAAATATTTATTAGTATAAACCAAGATTTGAGGTTGTTGGCTTCCTGAATTGGGGATTGCTTATTTTTTAGTTGTCGAAAGGCGTAAGGCGAAAGGGTGAGCCTTGGGCCTAAGTTGTAAGGCATGCTAAACACGAGGGCTTTTTCAGGCGAGGCGTATAGCATAAAAATAAAGTAGTTTTTAAGGGCTTTTTTAGACATGTTTTAGGCTTCTTTAGGGCTAATTTGGGTTGAATCCAGGCTTGTTTAGGGTTTGTATATAAGTGTTTCAGATATGTTCAGACGATTTTTGGCTGAAATTTTGTCGGAACTTGGCTTGAGAAATGCGCTGAAAGTGGGGCTTTTGAAGCGAAGCTAGAAGGCTGTGTTGAGCCTGAAAAGTGGGTCTAGGCGCAACTGCGCAAGCTTGGGTGAGCCTTGACAACAGAGGTTTATATGACGACTAGTTGCTTGAAAGGAGAATTTGTTTTAATTTTCTAGAGGCTTAGAGCTCTTATAGCTTCTTGTTGCAAGATGTTTATATGTTTTGACTGTTTTTAGCCATGACTTACAAATCTGAAGAATATATGTATATATGTATACTTGTGACTTGTGTCTAAAACGGTTACGTAGTGGCTCTATATATAGAGAATATTGTAACACTTGAGTACCTTCTAATAATATAGAGTGCAAAATGTTCTAAAGGTTAACTATGTATGAATATAATTATAACTGTTTTATGTTTACATATAGTTGTATATGGTTGGGAGTTGGGGACAAATTTTATCATGATTATGTGGCTTTGTAGATTCTTGGGGTGGAAAAAACAGCATCTCAACAGGAAATAAAAAAAGCATATCATAAGCTTGCACTACGGCTACATCCTGACAAGAATCCCGGTGACGAGGTGAAATTTTGAATCTTATTGTATCAGTTATTTCTCAAGTTATTGTTCAGACATATTAAACTGTTATTAACATGTTCATATGCATATATAGGATGCAAAAGAAAAGTTTCAGCATCTGCAGAAAGTTATTTCAATACTTGGTGATGAGGAGAAACGCGCAGTTTATGATCAGACTGGATGTGTTGATGATGCTGTGAGTATCATCCTTCACATCGTATCATATTATCCCGAACTTTGTTAATATCATTGTGCTTTATATTGTTATTATTTTTCTGCTTACAGGATCTCGCTGGGGATGTGGTTCAAAATTTGAAGGATTTCTTTCGGACCATGTATAAAAAGGTATAAAAAAGACTTTCAGAAACATGTTTAACCGCTACTATGTTTCATTAATGCATTTTATAAGATGCAAATACGAATACTTTTGTAGGTTACAGAAGCTGATATTGAGGAGTTTGAATCTAATTACAGAGGATCCGAGTCTGAGAAAAGTGATTTGATTGATCTTTACAAGAAGTACAAGGTCGTATGGACAGGTACATATATATGATAATTTTTGAACCTATGGTACATTTCGTTTTGAGATTCATTTTTCTAACGTCTGCAATTTTCTGCAGGCTCTTCTGTTCCATGCTATGCTCAGATCCTAAGCTTGACTCGCATCGATTCAAAGATATACTTGATGAGGCAATTTCTGCTGGTAAGTTTAAGATGCAAATTTTCCCACAGAATGACAGATTTTATAACATTAGTTTTACTGCAGGAGAACTGAAGTCAACCAAAGCTTATCAAAAATGGGGTAAACAAGTTTCTGAAACAGAACCACCCACAAACCCGTTGAAGCGTAGGGGAAAGTAAGCCGAATCATCTTTTTTTTTTCCTTTTTGGGAATTTGGGTCTCGTGGGGCTTGTTAAGTTATGTTGTTTTGAGTTCTCACATTTGAATAAATGCAGGCCAAAGAAAGAGTCAGATGATTTATATGCTATTATTTCACAAAGGCAAAACGAAAGGAAAGGGCGCGTAGACGCGATGTTTTCATCTTTGGTCAGTAAATATGGTGGAGGTGAACCGTCTTCCGAACCTACCGACGAAGAGTTTGAAGCTGCAAGGGAAAAACTCCAGAAACGCAAGGGTTCTAAGAAATCTAAGTAAAACATAATCCATCTGTTATATTATCCTGTCGGTTGTCTTCTGGTTCTATCTGCTGCCTTTAGAAACTAGTTTATTAATATTTCGTATCGACTCTATTTCTGGTCAAATTTGATTGGTTTTGACAACGCTAAAATCAGTTTCAAAAGCTCTGGCTATACAAATGGCATAATCTCAAATTGGTTAAACTGGTCGGCTTTTTATCGTTTTATAAACACCTTAGTCAACTTATGACAGCTTGATCAACTTTGATTCGGGTTATATGATGATTTATTCATTGTTATTTTTTTTTGAACGGGAACGGCCAACGAATCAATTTCTGAGCACTCTCGGGCACCCTTTTGGCGAATCAGGTACTCGAGGGTACCCGGGCCACCAATTGCCACAAATTCCCGGGAAAACCCGACATTCACCCGCCCGAAGGCACGACAGTGAAATAATCCGTAAAACCGGTCGGGATCAGGACTCGAACCCAAGCCAATGGCCGGGTCATCCCTCATTTCCCCTCCACCAATGTCCTCCAAATGTAGCTAGTGGGAATTGAACCCAAGCCTCCCATAGGAAACTTTAGACTCTCAATCAACTGGGCTACAAGTGTTGGACGATTTATTCATTGTTATGGTTGAAACAGTTTTTAGTAGAGTGTTTAGAGGAGCAGTTTCATACATCCTTCTTTAAACTTATAAAATAGATAAGCATGCTAAAGCTTGTGCAGATAACCAATATGTCTTTATCCCTTTGGCATTTGATACTTTTGGCTCCCTAGCGCCAGAAGCTATTCGTTTCTTGACCAGGGTCCAACGGGTCGTCCACAGCAATAGTTCATCTCCAGGGGGGCAAGGATTTATCTTTAGTAGACTAGGGTTCGCAATTCAAAAATGGGTAGCGGCGCAGCTTGTTGCCCGTTTACCTTCTATTGTGATGTAACTTTCGCATTTTGTTTTAATATAATAAAATAATTTTTATTTACATCTACCCTCAAAAAAAAAAAAAATTCATACTTGAAATTTGAAAACTAGAGTAGATGTATGAATTCAACCTAAAGGCCTAAGCTACTGTACAAAATGACACGTTATTCGAAGACCACAAAATTTAAGTTCAAATAACCTTATAAACCATAATAACTAATAATAATATTCACACACCCACTGATCTGTCCAGCACAATAAATGGACCAAAACATCACTAAAACTAAAAGTTAACATAAACGTGTACACCAGCCTCCCCTTTCACCCAATTACCACCTTTGTGTTGTCACATATCAACACTCTTTATCAGTTAATATAAACCTCTCCATCTGCATGTCTTCTTCAAACTCTCATAACTAATAACTAATTCAGTCATCAACAAAATGGCACATGTTAGAAGCACAGCCATCCTGTTCTGCTTCTTCGTTGCAGCATTAGCCTCTGAAGTATCAGCAATGGCACCCTGCACCAGCCCCAGCTCCTGACACGGCATCCGGGTTCGCCTTAATGGTCCCGGAGGCTTCATTGGACTGGCTTTCTTCTGACTGCATTAGCCCACATTAGGAACTGAGGGCTGATAATGCATCAACTATGGCTTTGTTGGATTAATTTGCTAGATGATCTTGGGGGATGTGTGTTAGTTTATTATCTAAATATTATGTTTTATGTGTGTGCGGATCTCTGTACTGAACCCCATGTTTGATTAAGGTTATGTTGTTGATCCTGTACATAACTCTACTTCAAACATTCCTATATATATATATATATATATATATATAGCAAGACACACTCGGTGGCAGTCATGAGCGTGCACAACATCCAACATGCCCAAGACAAGGGCGATGGGCTAACTGCTTGAGAGCCGCCTATATACCAAGTGGGGCTAGCTCACTTGTAGAGGCTCTTGCATTTTAACGATAGGTCTTAAGTTCAATCCCAAGCAAAGGTTATATTATTTGTAAAATACAGGAGTTTGAGTTTGGAGAGAGTAATATTTAGCCGTTAAAAATTAAAGAAAAACCTTAGTTCAAACCAAAAACTACAAGAATTTAGCACAACCAAATGTAGAAAACTCGACGTTTTCGATTCAATTTCTCTGGTTCATCAATATACTCTAGATTACAACTATATATATATACACATACAGACATATTTACATTGATTCAATAACATTTATAGACTTAAGTTGACCATGAGACGGTTAAAATTAAGATTTCAGGATGCAGAGCCTTTAGATTCTTGATTATCCAACTCATGTTCTGCAACCAAAATACAAGAATCTCCTTCCAAAGATGAAGAAACCGCACTCTTCTTCCTTAGGAGCCCTGATTCTTTGGGTGTATTCACATATCTGTTGTACACTGAACATCAGGTGTTATCCCAAACTTGATCTATGGCATGAAGTGCTGGTGACAAGTA
>JAUTDX010002853.1:0-66379 GCA_030844895.1 Ambrosia x helenae
TGCATGAGCTTGATATTGAATAATTAAATTTACTTAGCAAGCCTCTATTTGGCAACTCAATTACTATTATTCCTTCTTTTTACTAAGGAAAGCTTATTATTTTTTTATGTTTTGTAGGATCAGCTGGATTTGGTTTCACTCCACACATTATCGTTGTGCAGCCTGGAGAGGTTACTTTCCTTTCCATTGCTATCTTCTTTTTAAAGTAACGTTGTCATAACATAAATCATGTTCAAATTATGTGAATTTACAGGACGTATTAAACAAGATCATGTCATTCTCTCCAAAATGGACCAAGGGCTGTATGCATCATGTCTGGCATCGGTGTCATCACTAATGTAACACTCCGTCAAGCTGCAACTTCTGGTGGAACCGCAACTTACGAGGTTGTTAATTTTAGTGATAAAGCAACATATTGTTATACTGAATATTATTTGGATTTCAGATATTTCTACAACTGAAAATATCTCCATAATTCTGCAGGGACGGTTTAGATATTGTCACTTTCTGGTTCGTTTGTGCTCTCAGAGGCGTACGGTCAGCGTACAAGGACAGGTGGACTAAGCATCACATTGTCCGGAGCAGATGGTCGGGTTCTTGGTGGTGTTGTAGCTGGACTGTTAGTTGCGGCATCTCCTGTTCAGGTAGTTACTAATTTACTTTTTTTCTCTCATTAAATAAAACTTAAAAGTAGTTGGTCATATCGTAGTTGTGTTAGTAACGCATATTATTTTTAATCTTGTGCAGGTAATAGTAGGAAGTTTTCTTCCTGAAACCAGTAAAGAACCGATGCCAGCTAACCATATAGAGGCCATTTTAGTGTCACACCAAAGGCTGCACCGGCCAATCATGGCACAGGACCGAGCAGCTCACCGTCTCATGGGACCATGATTGAGTCGTCAGATGGGCCCGGAAGTCCAAATGAACCGAGGCAATGAAAGTAGCCCTCAGGGCATGGCAAGCATGCCATGGAAGTGATCTTTTTTGCAGCTTCAGGTATTTATGGATTAGCGGTCGAGGGTATTATTGTAATTGTAGTGTAGTCTTTTTTTCTGTAACTATTAGTTAAGAGTTGAGTACCCCATGCAGGATTGTGTTCCTCGAAGGTTTAAGATGTTAAATATCTAATGTATTAATTATTTTGTGGCTAGCACAACTTTTTCGGTAAGTCTTTGGGCGAATGCACCTGTGGTATGTATCGAAAGTTAAGACTTTGGGCCGACTTTTAACCTGTTTAAAAGTTTGTAGTATCTTATACAACATATGCTTTAAAATAGACCTTTTAAGGTTGTAACACGCCATGAACTCTATTTACCCGCAACTCGAGTACAATCGCTAACCATCTAAGGTATAGACCAAGGTCAAAGCCACAAGAAATCCTTACCACACTATGAGGTATGAACAAACCCATCTCCATGCATCTTTAATCTTTAACGAACGAACGTGAACGGAAGATTAACACTTAAAGTGGAAGTAATATGATTGACCGCACTGCCCTTCTTCGAGAGTCCATCAACATTGCCCGTCTATCTATCCATGGGTCCAGTTCTTATATGCCCAGCCAGCTAGGTTGTATGTTGGTTAATGATTGTATAGGGGCCACTACGGGGGTTCAGCAGGGGAACCTCTAGGTCCCCTCCTTTTCGCCCTTGCTTTACACCCTATGTTCTCCGGGTACAAGAAAAATTGTAAACTCCCATTTCATGCGTGGTATCTGGATGATGGGACGATTATAGGTGATGCCACCGAAGTTGCTAAAGCCTTGGATATTATTCGGCTGGAGGGGCCATCCCTGGGGCTTCAGCTTAATATTAAGAAAACAGAGGTTTTTGGCCGTCTTGTAATGGGGTGAAACTTCGGGACGGGCTTTTTCCTAATGGGATTGGTAGGCCAGAAAAGGGGTGAAGCTCCTCGGAGGGGCCGTTAGCCGTGACTCTTATTTTATCCGCGAATTGGCAAGGCGGAGGGCATCGCGCACGGTTGAACTTATGAAACTCTTGCCCTGCCTTAGAGATCCCCAGAGTGAACTCCTCTTGCTCAGGTCCTGTATGGGGGTTGCTAAGTTGCTTTTTGGGTTACGGACCTGCCAACCCCCCATGATGGATGAAGCAGTGTCATGTTTTGACAAGGGTCTAGGGGAAGCCATTGAAGACATAGTGGTATGTGGGGGGCCTTTTTTTGTGACCTACAGTGGCGGATGGCGTCTTTGCCGATGCGTATGGGAGGATTAGGGCTCCTCTCTGCGAAGGATGTCGGCATGTATGCGTTTGTGGCGTCGCGAGCTCAATCCTGGAATCTTCAAGACCACATCCTACGAAATAGCGGGTTCTCTCCGGCGCAGACTTGGACTACGTGCAGGCCCTCGAAAAGCTAAATGGCTATCTCCCAGGTTTTGATATTGGCGGTTTTTCTAACAAGGACACCGCCCCCCCAAAGCCTCAGAAAACTTTGGCGATTGCCCTTTTTGGCAAAATCGCTCAGAGCCTGGGTGAAGTTTTTGGTCTGTCCCCCCGTCAGAGGGCAGTTATTGAATGCTTGCAAAGCCCCCACGCCCAAGATTTCCTGACTGTTATCCCGATTGAAGGTCTAGGCCAAAGCATGTCCGCTATTGAATACATGGCCATTCTTAAATATCGTTTGATGATCCCCATGTACCAGGAGGATGAAATTTGTCCGATTTGTCGTAAGGCCTGCCTGGATGAATACGGGGAACATGCGGTTCATTGTAAGGAGTTACCCGGTTTCAAATATCGGCATGATTGGGTTAGAGACATTTTGTGGGACATTTTAAGACGTGCTGGGATCTCAGCCAAAAAGGAGGCCCCTGTGAACTTCCTCTCGGATCCAGCAGAAGGGAGATCCACCCTACGACCAGCAGATCTCCTTGTCTTTGGGTGGGCCGGGGGGAAGCATGCTTGTGTTGACCTGACGGGTGTATCTCCCCTAGTTGGGTAAGGGATAGTGGCTTCGTAGCAGGGCAAGCGGTGCGGAAAGCAGAGGCAAAGAAGGTAGAAAAACATGCTAAAGCCTGCGAGGAGAACCAACACGTTTTTGTACCATTGGCTTTTGACACCTTTGGCTCATTGGCACCAGAGGCTACCCGTTTCCTGACCAGGGTACAGCGGTTTATTCATAGTAGTGTCTCGGCTTCGGGTGGGCAGGGTTACGTTTTTAGTAGATTAGGATTTGCTATTCAGAAAGGGTTAGCGGCGCAGCTTGTTGCCCGCCTGCCCATTATCTTAATGTAATTTTCTTTGTCTGGGAATGATAATAATTAGTTTTAATAGTTCATATAAAAAAAAAACAAATTGTTTAAAAAACATGCTATAACGTTTACGTAATAAATAATGAATTATTTCATAAAACTCGAATGTCTAAACAAACAGTTTGATGTTTGATCTTTAATCTTTGCTATGATACGGTCAAGTGGCTAAAAGAGAGAATTTAGAGGAAAAGGAGCGTATTCCTACTACTTGATAATCCCCTCATAAATGTTAGTTATAGGTAAGCATATCATCTACGGAGAAAGTATTACGTACAAAGTACACTAACGTACATTATGTGAGAAGCCATAGTTTTTTGACACGTGTATCAATTCTGTTATATCATAACAACTGCATTCAGGGGTACAATTGACATTTACTTCCATCAATTAATCACATTCAAATTTTTGATTATCGAATCCCTGTTTTATCGTTCATCATAATTATTTTTTCGTAACTGATTTGCACGATCAATTCATTCCTTTCATTCCTTAATCAAAACTTTAATCAAAATCCGTCTCAATCGTTCATCATAATTAGTTTTTACTTTTTTTGATTATCACAACTGTTTATTTGATGGACGAGATGAACTGTGGTTTGATCGATAATTGTTTAATTTGTTGTGTGTAGATATTATTCATGAAGATGTTAACAACAATGATGAACACAGTTGTGAGAGGGTTGATTTCATGGTTGAACACAGAAGGATGCAAGGTAATTGTTGGTGTTAGTATAAACAATTGGCGTTTTAGGAAGCTTAAACATGCGTTTTTTTGAAATTTTTGTTGTTTTTTATATGATCATATACAACATGCGTTTTTATGGATTTTAACATGCGTTTTTTTTGAAATTTTTGTTGTTTTTTATATGATCATATACAACATGCGTTTTTATGGATTTTAACTTGCGTTTTTGAGGTGTCAGTGTTTTTTGATTATCACAACTGTTTTTTTTAAAAACGCCTTCAATAAACCCCAAAAAACGCCTTCAATAATGCACTGGCATATCATGACCAGACCATATGAAATTAACAACATTTCGTAACATACAAACTTAAAAACGCCTTCTATAATATTTGAAAAACGCCTTCAATAAAATACAAAAACGCCATCATTGATTCCATGGTTCAGTGATGGCGTTTTCATAAGTTTTTTCAGTTGACCTTTTGCTATGTTTCCCCTGTGTTTCCATTTCTTGACAGGAAGATTAGACACAAGAATGTTGTTCAATTCCTCGTATAGCTTCTGTTTTCTTCGATTTCTTAGTTTCTTTCGGATGCTCTGTTGAGAAAGTCTCCACGTTTTTTTCGTATGCTCTGTTTTTATTTTGGGAGAGATTTGTGTTTCTAAATTTCTTTGAATATAACCGTCGACAATTAAAAATGATTTTGGGCGGTTTTATAAAAAAAATTCAAATTGTTAATTTTGTAATTTGCCTCATTTACCCTCAGCCATTAATGAAAAACGTGGTTAATTAATGTCCGAGGTTGTTGGAAAAAAACGCACAGGATCAAAAATGGAGGGCCAGGATTACTTCTCACGCTTTCTACGTTAACCATACTTTGTACAATAGCCTCTCTCATCATCTACGTTACTAATCAACCCCATATGATTTGATGTTATGCATGTATGATTTTTTAATTACGTCGTACAGGGCGTTGTATGATACCAAATACTCTTGTATAAGACATGTATGTATTTGTATACACCCGTAAAAGGCAATGTATGTTATAGTATACACCCATATCGAAATATACAGTCGTTTAAAATATACTACGCTCATAGAACACATAATTAATGGAATGATGTGATGACTAAAAAGTTTCTATAAGACGTAAGAGAGTGCGTTTAGCATGACAATTTCTTATATATCTAACTATAAATATAAAAAACAAAACATATTTATTTAATTTTGAATAATCTTATTCCATACAGTATCTTTTATATTATCATACATTTTTTTTTACCCAAACACAACAAACACGTAACTCTCCACACCATTCCAATTTTCAACCCTCTCACCGACTCCCTAATAAAATTTTGACAAAATTACATAAATCAACCTTTATGTATTACCTAAACTACAACCTATACCTTTCAGTATGAAACTCACTCAAACCAACCTTTCACTAACAATTTTGTTGCACTCATCAACCTTTAGTCCTAACTCCGTTATAAACTAACGTTAAGTCACCTCACATGCTTTGCATGTGAGGGTAATTTAGTCTTTTTACCACCTATTATTTAATTTTATTTTTTATTTTATATAAAACAATAACCCCAACCATTCTTTCCCCCCCATAATCAACACAAAACCCAAAACCCTGTACGTCTGATGAACCACAACAATCCCAAAATCCACAATCAAACAGCCATGTCTGATGAACCAGAACAACCCGATCCTCAGGTGCTGTACGTCGATCCCATTCAGGTTAGACAGAAGGACGATGATCTTGCTCTGGACCTAATATACGGTATTCATTCATTCTTTGAGTCATACCTAGGTTAAATTTTGGTTTTTTTATTATTAATTTTGATTCAACATATGAAATGCAGATGATTATGAAAGTTTATTCTCTATCATTATGTACCATGGGGGTTATTTCACTGATCCACCGGATAGGACATATGTTAATGAGAGGGTTTCGTTCTTTGATTTGCTGGACATTAATAAGTTTTCATTTGCTGATGTTGAAGTCATTAAGAAGAAGTTAGGTTACACGGATGAGGTTCCTCATTACTTTAACTTTTGTGACCCTTCGAGTGACTTAGACAATGGAATATATCCTTTAGTTGATGATAATGATTTGCAAAAAATTTTTGAATTTGTGAGAGGTAATAACAGGTTTATTGATGTCTATATGGAGCATGGTAGTTCAAAAATTCAACATGGTGATGAGGATTCTGGTGTAGCCAATAGTGGACATGGTCATGAGGATTCTGGTGAAGAAAACAGTGAAGAAAAGAATGAAAATAGTGAGGATGATAGTGACTTTTATGTAGATGAAAATAATGAAATGGATGAAGTTGAGGTAGATATGAGAGATTTCAGATTTCATATTGATACTGATGTTATTGAGGGTCCAGTGCATGAGGTGGATGAAAGATTAGATGTGCTTGACAATGATAACTTTGATAGTCATAGTGATTCTGATGAGAACCTTGTCAATGTTAGGAAGAAAATGTTAAAGAAAGCTAGAAGGGCTTTTGGGAATGATAACAGTTTCTATGTAGGCCAGATGTTTGATACGAAAGATGAGGTTAAGAAGTTTATTAAGAAACACACTGTAGAAACTAGGAGACAGTTAAAAATGATTAAGAATGAAGGTGATAGGATCAGAGTTGTATGTGTTGGTGATTTAGGAACTGCTGAGGTTCATCAAGCTGCTAAAGAAGGTGTTGCAAGAATTAATGTTGAGAGACCACCACAACATTCTGCAAAAACAAAGGTTGCACCTGCAAAGCATAAAGGTGTTGCAACAATTAATGTTAAGGGGACTAAAGTTGTTAAAAGGGAAAGTAAGGGCAGTAAAGGTGAAAGTTCAAATTCCCAAAGGTCTGAACCTGCAAAGCATAAAGGTGGAAGGGGCAAAAAAGAAAAACCCACTTGACATCACATGTCCTTGGGCTTTGTTGGTTATACTAGATAAGGAGACAGAAACTTGGTTGGTGAGTACCTTCAATGATAATCACAAATGTCTTCAAAGTAGGTGTATCAAAGCTTGTACATCAACATTTTTAGCTGAAGATCTTGTGGAAAACATTGAGGAAAATCCCAACATACCAGTGAAGGCTGTTCAGGAACAGTTCCAACGAAAGTACGAGGTAAGTATATCAAAAATGAAAGCTTATAGGGCAAGAGCTAAAGCTCAAAAAGCACTACATGGAGATTATCTTGCTCAATATGGTTATCTTAGGGATTACCTTGAGGAGTTGCTTAGAACAAACCCAGGATCTACTATTAAATTAGATGTTGAACCACCAACTGATCCTGATTCTACAACAAGACAGTTTAAAAGAGTTTATGTATGTTTGGGTTCTTTAAAGGAGGGTTTTAAAGCCATTGGTAGAGATCTGCTAGGTCTTGATGGTGCTTTCATTAAAGGACCCTTTCCAGGCCAAGTTCTTACAGCAGTAGGTATTGATAATAACAATGGTATATACCCTCTTGCTTATGCTGTTGTTGAAGCTGAGAACATAAATTCTTGGATGTGGTTCCTAGACAACCTTGGTGATGATTTGAATCTTGGAAGTAATTCAAACTTTGTATTTATAAGTGACAGACAAAAGGTTAGACTTCTAGTTCTTAATTCATTTTCAAACTTTGTATCTCAAATGTCAATTTCAGCTTTGTTAATTCATTTTGCTAATTTATAGGGGATTATTGAAGCTGTGACAAGGCTGTTTCCATGTGCTGAGCATAGGTATTGTGTTAGACACATATATGAGAACATGAAGCAAACCTTCAGAGCCAAGGCCTACAAGGACATAATATGGAAGCTAGCAAGAAGCACAACTGTGGTTTACTTTGAAAAGACCATGGATGAGCTGAAGGAAATGAACTCTGCTGCACATTTGTGGTTATCCAAGATACCCCCCAAACACTGGAGTAGATCTCACTTTACAGGTAATTAGTATGATTCTTGTATATTAACATCTGGTAATATTCAGACATTATTCTAATATTGATCTGACCATGATACATTATTAATTTTGATTCATACAGCTAGGGGACTTTCTGATGTACTACTAAATAACTTATGTGAGGTTTTAAATTCTAAGCTTTTGGATGGTAGAGATAAACCAATAATCACATTGTTGGAGTACATCAGAGAATACCTCATGAGAAGAATAGTGACTGTCCTCCAAGCAATTGATAGGTGTGATGGACCTTTAACACCATATGCAACAGAGCAGTTTGAAACCATCAAGACTGATGCAAATAGATGCAGAGTGAGCTGGAATGGAGGTGACCAGTATGGAGTGTCTGGTCCAGGTAAGTGGAAGTGTGTTGTAGATGTTGCTCAAAAAACTTGTACTTGTAGAAGATGGGAGATTACTGGAATACCATGCTCACATGTAGTGGCAACAATGTGGAACATGCAAAGTTATGGTCAAAGGGTTGGGATACCAGAAACTTGGGTCCATCCAGTTTACCATTTGGAAACATGGAAAAAAGTTTATAGTTTCAAAGTGTTTCCAATAAATGGTATGTGTTTATGGAGAAAGTCACAAGTTCCCACAACTATCACACCACCAATACATCACAAGCCAGTGGGTAGACCCAAAAAGAAGAGGACTAGATCTACACTTGAAAATGATGATGTGCGTAGGACAGGAAAATTATCTAGAAAGAATGTGATTGGTACTTGTAGCAAGTGCAAAGGGAAAGGCCATAACAGCAGGACATGTACAGGTGTAGCAGTTGACAAGAAAAGGGCTAATATTGGAAGTAAGGGTAAAACTACCAAATCCAAAGTGGTCAAGGATGGAGGTCAAGGAAGCAGTGGTCAACCCTCAAAGAAAAAGAACAAATCATCTATCCAGAAGCAGAAGAAGGAAGCATGATCATGTCAAGCTGTGTACCACTGTTGCAGTGTTATCTTATGAACAAGTTATTTTGAATTTTGTGATGTTTAATGGGTCAAAACTGATGGCTTATTTTGGTTGTGTATGTCTTGACTTTTATGATGTTTGACTTTTTTTATGTTTGACTTATGTGGTGTTTAAACAGTAATGGTTATGTTTTGTTATGGTCTTTATATTGCATCTTTGTTTAATGGTGTTATGGTTTGTTATGGTTTGTTATGGTTTGTTATGTTGCAGCCTGGTTTTGTAGTCATAGTTATCATTGTCAAGCACATCTATTTGTTTAATGGGTCAAAAACTGATGTGCAGCCTGCTGATCATGTGGTGTTTAAACTGTTGTGCAGCATGCTGTGTGCAGCCTGCTGTTTGTTTAATGGGTCAAAAACTGATAAGCAGCCTGCTGTTTGTTTAATGGGTCAAAACTGATGTGCACATGAAGTATGCAGTCTGCTGTTGGTTTTAATGCAGCCATAATGGGTCATGTTTAAATTGTTGCAGCCAAAACTGATAGTTCAAAACTGATGTCCAGTCTTAATGGGTCAAAAAGTAATGTCCAAAGTTATGAATGTTTATTTCATTTCATCTTAATAATACTACAAACTGATGCAGAAACTTTAATTTCATCATCATAATACTGCATTACAAAGTTTCATAACCATCTTACAAAAACATACTAGGCAAGCACACCATAAACCCTAATTTCAGAATAAAGTAGGAATTACAACAAAAACAAAGAACACCCAGCTTATTATCAAATATCTTTTCCTTCTGTTTGATTCATGGTCCTTTGATTTCAACTTCTCCATAAGAACTTCATTCAAAGCTTCAAGCTCCTCTTTTGATGCTTCAAGTTCATGAACTGCAGCTTCAAGCTCCTCTTTTGTCCTCAGTAATTCAGGTACTGCATTACATGTGCTTGGTCTATAAACATTGCCATCAACCCATCCAAGGAACCCACACTGTGAACCCGTAATTGGACATGAATAAAACCTACGACCTGGGTTTTTTCGTGTCCATGACGTTCTGATTGTTGCAGGTCTCCCACATCTGCAGTAAATTGTAGGCATGAAGTCGAATTGGGGATGTCGAATTTGGATTTAGGGTTTGTAAGTGGAAGTGATTGTTTAGGGTTTGTGAATTGGGGGAATGATATAAACGAATGGTTGTGGTTTTTGTTTTATATAAAATAAAAAATAAAATTAAATAATAGGTGGTAAAAAGACTAAATTACCCTCACATGCAAAGCATGTGAGGTGACTTAACGTCAGTTTATAACGGAGTTAGGACTAAAGGTTGATGAGTGCAACAAAATTGTTAGTGAAAGGTTGGTTTGAGTGAGTTTCATACTGAAAGGTATAGGTTGTAGTTTAGGTAATACATAAAGGTTGATTTATGTAATTTTGTCTAAAATTTTTTCACTCTCAAATCCAAACACAAAACAAAAAGGCTTACTATTTCAAACGCCGGCCAGTTGTTCGACGAAATGCTTCAACGATATTATCATCAATGCGCCAACACCCCTTTCATTCAGAGCTGATTCCGGTAAAACCCCCCCTTCATATTTCCCCTAAAAATCTCACCTTTTCTTCCAAATTTTCTCCCAACAGATTTCTTGTTTTTTTTTTTTATTTTAAATGTTTAGGTTTAGTTCTAATTTGGAATCATCAAGATAAGAATGTATGGTTTTTAAAAATATTGTTTCATTGCAGATCTCTATTTCCGTTTTCATATTAAAGATACACACTGACAAGGTTTCTGTAGTTTTTTTTTTCTTTATTGAAAATTTCTTTAGGTATTTACGGTATAAATAGTGAAATACTAATGTAGCATCAACTATTAGCTCATTTGTCACCATATATTCTGCCAATAGTTTTGCCTGAATCATTGATTGCAAACTGTTAAATCGGTAAATGATTTGTAATGCATGTGTCATCATCATTATAGTCGGTAAATCCTGCCAATAGCAAAAACTAAGGTAGGGTCTGAGGAGGGTAAGATGTGGACAACCTTACCTCTACCCTGTAGGAATAGAGAGGCGGTTTCCGTGAGACTCCCTGCTCGATAGTAGTTTTGCATCAAACTTTGAATATAAGGCACATGACACTCAGAAACCAGGACAAGTCTGATTGGTTCTGCGTTTTAATGTTATTTCCTAGAGTTTAATAAAATAACGTTAAAATTAGTGCAATTTTACTTTTGCCCCCTAGGGCCCACACATATATACATTATATGTGCACACCACAAAACGGTAGTTAACCGGTAAATATACTTTACTAATTTTTGTGCTTTTGCTAAATAACCTGTAGATATACTTTACTTATCTGTTTGTTGGTCTGCGGTTTTGTGGAATTAACTCATGTATGCTTTGAAATGAAACCAAGAAGTAAATTTTATTTCATAAATACTTCAGACATCGAAAGCATTTTCATTTTGGGTCTTCAAGGAAAGATTGTATCATGGTAATGTATTACTTGTGTTAATTTTGACTATATGTGATAGTAATCTGAATTCTTTTATCATCTTATGACATGGGCATCTTTCAAAAGATCAAATCAATCACTTGTTGAAGACTGTCGAGCGATCAAATAAGTTATACGAAACAATGGTTTTGAAGAACTCAGAAGAGACGATGGTAGCCAAAGGTTCAAATGAAAATGGGAATTCAACCTCTGTTATCGAAGAAAATTCAAATAAAAAACTAAGGATTGATTCTAGCTCAGATGGACCTTTTGTGATGCCCTTTATATCAATTCCAAAAGTCGAAGAACACAACTCAAAAGCTTCCATTATCTTGACTGGAACTGCTAGAAAGGGTGAACTGGGGCCGCCTGTAGGAGCGGTAGACATCGGTATTAGCAAAAATGCATACTTTTTCCAAGTTGCTCTGCCTGGTGTCAAGAAAGATCCTGGTGCATAATGATTCTTCTTTTTCTTTGTGATTTCATTTGGGTTAGAATTTTTAAACTTATTTTTTTGTAATTTGCAGGTCAATTTAGCTGTGAGATTGAACGGAACGGGATGGTTCATGTCAGAGGAGAAACATCAACAGGTGGAAAAACCGTAACTAGACATTCTCGAGTCTTTGAAATGAAATTTCAACAGCAGGCGCCACCTGGACCGTTTACACTATCGTTTAGTCTGCCTGGACCTGTGGATCCAAGGCTGTTTTTATCCCAACTTTAGATCAGATGGCATTTTTGAAGCCATTGTTATAAAATGCGAGTAATAATGGTGTCTTGGGTTAGCTTAAGTAATGCATTTATAAGCTTTTCTGGTTTTCCTTTTTTCCTTTTCAAGCAAAGGTTTGTAATGAACAGGGATTAAGATAGTTTTACAGTAGCAGTAAGTGGTTTAAATTGGGTTTGTTTGTTTATTGCTTTGGGACTTGATACAAGTTGTGTTTTGTGTTGGGCTGGATATTAAGTTCATAGATTATATAGTGAAAAGGCCTAATCACAAGATGTATGCTATTATTTAGATTTAATCCATAATTTCTTATTCAATTTATGTACATTTTTAACATGATAAAAAGTTAAATATGTTATACATTTGTGAAATTATGTCACTAAATCTGTAATTTTGTAAAAGTTCAGATGAAAACCAAATATAATTCAACCATTATGAAAATTATGTCGACAAAACTCCATTGCAATTTCCTTCGACATAATTTTGTTTTTTACCATCTTATTTTTCGCTCGATTTAAGAGGTGTTCAAATCCCGCAAGATGCAAGTTTAGGAGTATTTATCAGAGTAGGTTAAATGAGTGTGGAAGGGGGATTTAGAACCCCATTTCACTTGGCTACACCGCCTCTAAGGGTGCCAAATGTATTATTTGGGTTGTGGCGTGAAAGTTTTCACGGGGCAAGTTACATTTCACCAACCAATCAAATCTCTCAAACTTTCATCCACCAATCACATTATTTATTTTAAATTTAAAAAAAATAAATAAATAATAATTGATTAATGATTGGAAGGGGCTTGAAACCATTACACCCCTTGTTAATTTCAAATCCTTTCAAGCCTCATATGAGATCCATATGACACATATCACAAAATGCCCAAAGAAGGGGCTTGAAATTAACCCACCACTACACATGGTTTGAGAAAATTTTGATTTAATGAATATATCAAGAAAAACAATTTTTCTTTTATTTAGGAGTAGGGTAGTATTTCTACCATCGCTATTCTCTTTCATCATTCTCATAGATTTGATTTTAAAAAAATCCAATTTATTTTATTTTTCAACAAATCAAACATTTCTAAATAATAAGAACATTTGATAGAATAACTTTGAAAGGAACAGTGATCTGTGTGGACCAGTTGGTTACACAGTGAGGTGTGCAGGTTTTACTCCATAGGTCGGGGGTTCGACTTTGGCTTGTGGTGGTTTCCTGCGCGGGTTGCGGACTGGGGGTCGAGACACGTGGAAGGGCGAGTCGGTCTGGCAACCACTCTTCCAGGGCTTAAATGCCCACCGCGGAGGCTCGAACCTGGGCCGAGGTTTCACCCCAGTGGCGAGTTAACCACTGGGACGCCGTCCAAAAAAAAAAACTTTGAAAGGAAGACGTGCCTTTGAGATATGATTTCTTTAGATATAACTAGGATATATGCATGTATCTTGCCAGGATATTCTTTTTTTTTTTTTTGGATATAACTCAAGCTACATATACATGTTACGTATATGAAACAATTTGTCATTTAGCAAGATACATACATATATGTATCAAGCGTTGTATACGTACCTTAGCAAAAATACATGCATGTGACATTGTAACGTAGCGATATACATATACGTATTAAGTTGTGCATATGTAATACAAACCAAAAAAGGAATGATAAGAAGAATTAAGAACTAATAGTCTAATATGCAAGAACATCAATACATGAATGTTATAATTCGTGGTTGTTACATGAATGTGACTAAACCCTAACGTTAACGTTTGTCTTCATCGCAATCAATCACCAATTGAAGAAAATCTTTTACAAAATCTATGTTTTCTATGACGGTATCAACACCCAAAGCCATAAACGTAACCTAGTTGCTAAAAGTTGCCTCCTATAGAGATGTGAAGACTTGTTTTTCATGAATTGAATCGAGATGTAATCTGGTCTTTTTTAATCTTCTAGTGCTAAATTTAGTGGGTGTTAATTGGATTTTCAGGCATGTTTATATCACGCCTTTAGTATCCATTTTTATTACATATCATGCATTCACCATACATATAACTCATTATTTTGTGTAACGTGTATTTTGGTGAAACAAAAATGTCCTTTTAATTGATTTTAACCTATTTTGTAGGTGTGGAATGGTTGCCAAGGATTACAACTCGGATTGGAAGGAGTTAATAGCATTCTTAGATTTTTTTTTTGTTTTATTTTTTGTTTTAGAAAATAGAAGAACATTATTTGCAATTTTCTTTAACAGTTAATCTTACAATACCCTAAACTACACTATTATAATTTCACATTTCTACCCCCATGTGAGAGGTTGTTGAACCCAGGCAATGCCTCTATTAGAGCATTCACACCCCGTCCCCCATCCCTAACCATACAAAAGGCATTATAGCCCAGCGGTATCTTGGTGGTGAGATAAGAGTTAAGGATCAGAAGGTCCTGAGTTCAAATCTCAGAAAAGGGGTTTTCTCATAATTATGAGTTTCCTCCTGAATTGGTGACTTGGTGGTAGAATATGATCGCGTGACAACATTGTTGGCACGATGATACTCTAGTGTTCCGTGAGTGATTCCAATTTGTTGGCCGTTCAAAAAAAAAAAATACAATTTAAGGAAAAATCATAGTTTTCTAAATTTGCCTCTCACCTTTTTAAAGTCTCTCACATCCCTCTCACCTTTTTAGTATTATTTTCTTTCTTTACAACCAACATCAAACCACTCCACATTCAATTTGTATTATTTTATTATTATTAAATGAGATGGGGGAAGTATGGAAGACCCCATATATGGGGGCTTAACATAGGTTTTTTGCAAATTTTAGAAATAGGGTATTGGGATAGGGGTTAGGATGGAGTGAGTTTTTGTGGGATTTTCTTAAATTTTAAGAATGGGGAATGGGTTGTGAATGCTCTTAGGTGGGCTAACCCCTACATTGACAACATTGTTTGCAATTAAAATAAGAGAATGGGTATTGCATTAAAGTGCTAGCAAAAGAATCAAAACAATAGCAATAGCCGTGAGGTGGGAACTATTATGTTCTAAGTCAACAGAGAACAAATATTGAAGTTTTAAATGGTGATATCTAAAAGGAAAATAAATAAAAATAAAAATAAAATAAAATAAAATAAAAGGAATAACATGGATCGTGCTGTGTTTCTTAAGCCTCAAATATCAGCCCACATGGTAGTGCTTAGTGGGCCCAAGTTGATATTTCAGCCAACTACGATTCTAAGGCTGTTGAAAACGGCAATTTGGGCTCTTATTCGACGATGGCTGAAGCAAGTCTAGACAAGAAATCAATTGGGTTTTATTGTTGTTAGTGGATTCTATTAGAGGTGCACAAATCGGGTTTTTTTTATTACCCGGTTCTAGGTATGAAACCGGTTTGGGTATGGTCGGGTATTACTTCGACCGGGTATTGAACTGGTTTCATTTCCGGTTCCTAGCATAAAAAACCATACCCGGTATACCGGTTTCGGTTTTTCAATACCCGGTTCCGGTTTTTTCAATACCCGGTTTCGGGTATATCGGGTATTGAAAAAAATCGGGTACACTGGGTATTGAAAAAACCCGGGTATATCGGGTATTGAATTATTTTTATACAATCACGTCGAAGGGTAGTGCGACTTAGATGATTATAACGCGGTAATAGAATTTTTTGAGTATACTTTTTGAATATTCGAAAAACCCGGTTCTGATTTTTTAATACCCGGTTCCGCCTCAACATCAAAATGCCAAATAGTCCCGTCGCTTGACACATACTTTTTGAGTATTCGGAAAACCCGGTTTCGGGTATTCAAAACCCGGTTCCGGGTATTAAAAAAACCCGGGTACAACCGGGTATAAATCGGGTCCGGTTCCGGGTCCGGTTTTTTTATATGGAAATCTATACCCTATGCTTACCCGACGGGTAGGGTTGCGTACGATTTCGGGTATACCCAGTTCCAGTTCTTTTTTTCGGTTCCAATTCCGATTCCGGTTTTTTTGTGCACCTCTAGATTCTATGGCTGTCAAGAAATACATATGCGTGTATTATCAAATTTTGATAATACATTACAGTTACATATTTGCATACTTACGTGGTTGTCCTGTATTTCGTTACATTTGACCAACATTTGATCTTGATATTTAATATTAGCTTCTACATCTTTGGGATTTTAAATTGGTTTGTGAAACTGGTCCCACTCTGATCTAATCTGCCAGTTCGAAATCGGTTTGAGAATATATTCGTTAAAGCCGGTTTGAAACCGGTTAAGCCAAAACTAGACAGATAAAAAAACCACTTTCAAAGCGAACCAGATTAGTTCTTTTAAAAAAAGGTTTCATCGAACTGGTTTGGCTGATCTGGTTTTGGCTTACTGTGATCAAATCCGAACCAGTATTATACATATTCAATTTGGCCGAAAATCTGGTTTTATTCATCACTAGTTTGTAAGCATCTTAAAGGACATTATGCAATTTTGAATAACCAAAATCATAGTTGAAATAAAATGGAGTGTTTGGACATGATTTTACAGCTTAAAGTTGTAAATACACAGCAAAAAAAACGTGTCGTGTTTTGTTAGACATGAAGTGTTCAACATGACTATTGAACCTGTGCACAACACGCTTAACTAAACGTGTCATTTACTTGAACAAATAACATGGAAATATTTAACAAGTGGGTTACACAACATATTGAACACGATTAATATAACCAGTTCAATAACATGAATTACACACAACCCTGCACACTTAACACAAGCAGTTCAATGACACAAAATTACATGACATTTTACGATTACTAAGATAACTTACTTAATGCGGTTAACAAACAATAAGATATATTGAACATGATAAAACAAAAGTTACAAAAAATCACAACCCATAAAATCCCTAAAGAACAATCCGTAACACGATTGTTTAAACGGGTCTCAAATATAAGCAACATAATGCTTCATGGTCTGCTGGATGCTTACTGTAGTTCGGTTTCTGTTGATGGACTTGGCTGTTGAGCTGCATTATATTAGCAGGCTTGGGGGGAATCATTATGGAATAGTTATAGCTGAAGTACCCACTGTCTGCAGATTTTCTGTACTTACTTCTTGCTAAATACTTTTCATCAATCTTTTCTAATTTACAAACAAAGCGGTTGCTGATAGCTTGGAGTTCATGTAATGTGAACTTGTTGATCCTACACTTTTTTTTCTTTTTTTTATGTAATTCAATATTAGATGTTTATCATCATCTATAGTTGTCTCAGATAAGGTGTGCAACTTTAAGCTGTGCATTCTGTGTACACATCATTATCAATAAAATAGTTAGGAATATGCATTTTGAATGGTTTCCTTTATGGATTAGTTGTGTGTTACCGAGGCATTCAAACAAAGAGGGAACCTCTTGCCATCACTTGATCTATACGCATCGATATATTATGCATTTATAATCTTCAGTCCACTTATCTGCCACTTGTATTATGTATCATGCATTGCAACATTTTTATTTATATAAAACAAACCCATGGTACAAATATATTACAACAACATAAGTAATGAAAATAAAATGATAATTTCCACAAATAATGTCATTTCTAAGAATCTAATTGCCTTCTCTGGCCTTTTTAATCTTGGAAATCCTCACCACGACTGCGATGAATACCTTATCCATGATTACCTCGGAAATCATAAAAAGCTTTTGTCTCCATTGCTTCTTGAATGCCAAGACTCTGATAATACCGCAAAAACCTGTTGCAATTCCACACGTTTTGTCAAAGTAAAACCATACATTCCTGTGCTCATTAGCATTTTTGCATTTGTTTTTGCTTGGTGGGTTTTCATGACTGGAACAATTATTTGGCAGAGGTACACCACAAAGATCTATGTTACCAGCATATATTGATAGGTCGATAAGTGTTTGTAATTGATTTCCGGTTGGAATTCTTCCTGACAAGTTGTTGTGTGACAGATTCATCGAGCTCAAGAAGTTCAAATCTGCCATGCTCGAAGGGATCCTCCCGGTTAATTGGTTGTCTGAGAAATCGAGAGAATTTAATGCCTTCATGTTTCCAATGCTATCTGGTATTCTCCTACTCAGGTGATTATGAAACAAATTAAGACCTATCAATGAAGCAAGTGCAATTATCTTTGGAGGGATTTCTCCTGTAAGTTTATTGCTTGAAAGGTCCATGTTAACAACTAAATCAGTCGTCGTTGTATATTTAAGCTCAATTCCTTTAATGACTTGAATCACATTAGTTTGAGGAGCTCCTGATGTTGCCTCGACCTCGATCATCCCACTCAATTCTCCAAAACAAGGAGGGATGGATCCTGTTAAGTTGTTGTGTGCAATGTCTAAAATATGAAGATATGAACATTTGCACAAAGAATGAGGAATACCTCCTGTGAAGTTGTTTTTATGCAACCTGAATATCCTCAATTCTGAAAGTTTTTTTCCAATCCATTTTGGTATGATTCCGGAGAATTTGTTATTTCCCAAATCCAAAACTTCTAAGTTTGTCAACTGTCCCAAATCTCGTGGAAATTCGCCATTGAAATTATTGTCATTGAGTTTTAACAAATGTAATGATGAATTAATATTACCTAAAGAACTTGGAAGGACTCCAGACAACCGATTTGAACTAAGTATAAGCATCTCCATGTTTTGTAGATTCTCTAAACAATCAGGAATATTTCTAGATAACTGATTGCTGGAAACATCGAGAATTAGCAAGCTTGTTATTCTACACACTGACCTTGGAATTGACCTATTGAGAAGTTTTAACAAATGTAATGATGGTTAAATATTACCTAAAGAACTTGGAAGGACTCCAGACAACCGATTTGAACTAAGTATAAGCATCTCTATGTTTTATAGAAGTCCATATAGGCTAGCATTAGACAATACCAAGTACTCAAGCTTACTTTGATTTTGCAACCACGGTGGAAATCCATTTACAATCTTGCAAGAACTAAGTCGAACAAATTTTAGTTGGAACAGAGGCATCCACTTATGTGAGATATTAAAAATCAACTTATGACTAGCTGATGAATACAACAACTTCAACATTGAGAGGTTGGCAAAATGGGCTTCAGAAACCACTCCTTCTAAAGAATTATAAGAGACATCTAATTCGGTGAGTTTGTTGAGTTGCCCAACTGAAACTGGGATTGGACCCGTTAACAGGTTTGATTTCAAACGCAAATGAGTTAAACCTGTTAATCTTCCCAGTGATTTTAGGATATAACCACTAAGTTGATTATAAGAAAGGTCAAGTTTGGTTAGTTTTCCAAGGAATGATGGAACGGGACCGGTTAAACCGTTACCAGGCACATCTAATACTTCTAAGGATCTTAATCTCTCCAAAGCTTTAGGAATTGAACCTGTAAATTGGTTTGACCAGAGACTTAAGACTCTTAAATTGTTTAGTTTCCCAATAGATTCTGGAATCGAACCGTTTAATTTATTTTCATTTGATTCCAACACCTCTAAAGCATAGTGGGAACATTTAGACGTGTTGGATGATGGACCTAACATTTCTCCTCCAAAATAATTCCATGACAACCTCAATTCCTTCAGATGACATTGTCTCCAAATCCCAACAAGCTCGAAATGCTCGAAGTTATTACTTGAAACATCGAGCTTTAGAAGGTTAGGCATGATTGGAATTGATGAGATCAAACTGTTTGCTGAAAGGTCAAGGACTTTTAAAGAAGTGATGTTCATTAATTCAGATGGAAATTCTACCCTCAATTGAATTGTGGCTAAGATCAAGATATTGTATGTGAGAATGGGCACTGAAATTAAAATAAGTGGGTGAAAAGAAGGCATTGTGAAGCTCACACCTTGACAAATCCAATTCTGATAAAGAAGGATCATGATTAGCTGGTTTACAAAGTTCTGTGCCAGACTAACATTATAAAATGAAAGATCAAGGAATGTTAAGGATGTCATGTTTTGAAAAAAGTGTGGGAGTTGACCTTCAAAAAAGTCGTAGCCAAGATCCAGATGTTCAATGTTGGGAAGTACTTTACTTGAATTAAGATGAAGACCAAGATCAACATTAGAAAGTTGACACCTACTCAAACTTAAATATGTTAATGAAGGAATCATGTAAAATACCATATCAACATTGTTTGCTTGAGAAAGATCCACTTTGCTCAAGTCAAGATACTCTAGTGAGGAAAGGCCAGAAACCCATGCCATATCCTTTGAACTGAGCATTTGATAATAAAATGAAGCAAGATGAAGAACCTTCAAATTGGAGAGATTTCCAATGTGATGGGGAATAATACCACTAAAATCTGCATAAGAGAGATTGAGGTAACGTAGCTGCTGGAAGGATCCAATGAAGTTATTTCCGCTCAAATCCAGATGTTGCAGATGCCTTAACTCAGCCAAATATGCATTCACCTTGTCACCTACTAAGTAGTAATCTTCACCGTAAGGGCCATAATCAATTCCTAAGTAATTCTCCCTTCGATAATCACTATCATAACAACTAATGGGTTGTAATTTCCCCTGAGAAGGAGGCTAACAACACTTCCGGTGGCACCATCACAGTGGACTCCTTTCCATGAGCAACAATCACTACCAACCCATGATGAGAGCATTTCGAACTCATCTATGACGCTGTCTTTGAACTTGAGCAGAGCTGATCTCTCTGGTTCAAGGCAAATTCTTGTTGAATTTAAAGCACCCAAACAAGCATATTTGGTTACAACCAAAAACATGCTTAAGAAAACGAGATTAAACCCCCAAACCCACTGATTTCCCATCATTCAACCTCAATTTTTTTCTTTAGAAAAATGGGATGAATTATGAGTTGCTATTATGAATGAACTGCCTGAAGTAATAATTGTGAAGTAAAAAAGTGTTAGATGGAAGACCTTATGGTCAATGGAAGACTAATTCTTTATTTGCAATCATATGCACACACATATATATTATTAGTATATATTATGTATGTGTTTCTCTCTGTATCTCTTTGTGTGTATCCTAATTATTCCCTAATTAAGTTGATATTTAGTACTTGCAATCGTTGTCACAAAAATTAATAATAAAAAGATCTCTGCTCGTTGCCCCATGAACGTATATAGGTTGCACAATGTAACCTAACTACGGGGTTGTTTGGTAGTCTCTTAATCATCCTCTTAACCATTTAGGTTTGAATCATTCAGCATTCAAACTGTTTGTTTCATCATCTGAATGGAATGATTAAGTGCTGAACCATTAAGCTAATTAGGGATGCCAGTTCTTAACCATTCAGAGCCTACATAAATCATGTGTTCATATTTATTTTTATATTAATTATTATATTTTGTGTGATTTGTGTTTGCTTCAGGCCGTCCTGATCCCGTGCTAAGCTAGTACTAGATAGTTTAGGTGTAATGGTGAAATTACCTGTGCTTTATCATTAGTTTTATTTTTTACTAAGGTTTGCCTAAATACCCAACATTGTTATAGACATGTAATTATAGAACTTAATGTTGCAACAAGATAAAGTTAGTACTCAATCTTATTACTCTGACCGAACCATATAGACTGGCAATGTGATTAATTAAAAAAACACCAATAGGGTTGATGTCTTAGATGATATTTGTTTATCTAAAAAAGGTCACAGGCTCTTCTATCTACGCAGTCCAGATCACGCACAGACATTGCTATCTGCAGACTGTTTGTTTTTCGAAGATGTTTCATTAAAAACGTCTACACAAGCTCTTCTTGGTGCAGACTTGGCTCAAACACTTTAAAGATCATCTAAGGTTTGCAGAGGGTTTAACACTACCACCCACCACCATCATCACCACCACGACCGTCCACCTCCACCACCAACACAAGGTTATTTTAGCAATCCATAGACGTTAAAAAACAAACAGATTTTCTTAGGTTTATTCCACCTCTTCTTCTACAAATGTGGTCTACAGACAACAATCATTTAACCTTTGAAAAAACAAACACCTTTAACAAAGATAAAACCTTAACGGAACTAAAAAACATAACATGCCTTAAAAAAACTAAAAAAAATTAAGTTGACATTGACGCTTTCTATCATTTGTGTTCTTGTTCTTTGTATTAAAACCATAAAACAAAGAGGAATTAATTACAAGGACCCAAGATGTCGCTATTGTGATGTCAAAACAATCAATAAACAATTTGCTCCAGCTATATTTGAAATTCCCTAGCAAATTCCTTCCACACATCATATACTAGATTATACCCCGGGAACGTCCCGGGGTTGAGAAATCAAATATGACATATTAATTTTACATATGAAATAGAATGATTCGCTTTACAGTTACATGCAAGAAAGTTTCGGGTAACACCTAACCTAAAATAATTAACAATGTATTTCCAATGTTAACGCCTAACCTTAAACAATGTATAACTCTAATATTAATATCTAACCTAAAACAATGTATAACTCCAATGCTAACGCATGTTGAAAATAGAATTCATATTTACTGATTTAAACATAATTAGTGACTTGCCTAGTGTTTTTTTTCCTGTATGAACAAAACCCCAGAAAAAATAGTCGTTTTTTTTCTCCGTTTTTTATATAGCAATATGACACTCGTTGGAAAGATAATAAAACGCTCGTTAATTTGGTGTAATTTTTTTTTTCTTTAAAAAATCTCGTATATAAAAGATATTAACGTTTAAAAGTTATAGGAGGAAACATAAGAGATAAAAATCCAATTTTATTATTAATTTTTTTTTCCTAAAATATCTCAATGCCACATGAGATGACACATGACACACTCAAGGAGAAGAATGCCTCTTTAAGTGCCATGTCATTAAAATGGCTTTGGTTTATTATATGTATAGGAAGTATTTTCTGGTGTCCATTACATCTTAACTTTTCAAATTATATCTTTGAATACTAAAAATTTACTTGCTTTCAGTTTACCTTAATATGATTATTATTGTATTTTTTTTTACATATAATTATGGTCCCTCAAAGGCTCAAACTTCATCGTACGTGTTATTATCATCCTTATAATATTATTTTAAAATAACTACGATCTTTAAAAACTAGTACTTAGAATTCGTGCATTGCGGGGACGTTAAACTGAACGAAAAGTTAACATAAAAACATAGAACAACGAATGTCCATTGCAGTTAATAAAGCGAGAAAAAATTGGACCGAAACGTAAAACCTATAAAAAATAATCAAGTCGAGCTAAGAAGGTAAAACCTTTAAATACAACGGTTGGGTGACAAACACATAGTTCTTAGGTTGTAGTGGTTCAAAATTTCAAATCTGATAACTTAAAAATTAATTGCATGAATGGATCAAACATAAGAGGAACCTTAAAATCATGCGAGACAAATGAACCCGTCAAAGTGACTCGAGCCCCTACCGATCCGAAACATAAATTTTGAATAACTGATCATGTAATGGTTTATATTTTCTTAAAACTACATGTAAATGTTGGATTTCAAGTAGTTTTATAGCTGAAAATAATTTTGGGAATGAATGAATTATTGTATTTTTTTTACATATAATTATGGTTGTAGGAGAAGCATGTTTGCTATTTTAAGATTATTTCAAATCGATGATATTTGATTCGGTTCTGTTATGTTGTGGTTAATTATGGTTATAGCTTAATTAAACCATTGGTTGATTGTTCGGTACGTTGGGTTATTGTTTCATGAAGTCAGTTAATTTGATTATGGTACAGTTAAGTCGGTTATGTAGCTCACCCCCAGCTGATTGTACGTATGCATATTTCGACCTTAAATTCTCTATTTATTATATGATATAGAAATTAAACCTAGGGCATATGAAAATAAAAAAGAAAGATAAAATAACAAGACATATGCATCCTTGATGCTCTCTAGGACTATAAACGGAACACACAAAAACGAACAAGGCCTTGTTTGTGTTCGTTTGTTAAGGAAAAATAATGTGTTCACAAACTGTTCATGAACACTTATCGAATGAGATTTTTTGTTCATGTTCGTTTGTTAAGGAAATAACGTTTTTACAAACTGTTCATGAACAATTACTGAAAGAGGTTTTTGTTCGTGTTAGTTTGTTAGGGAAATTAATGTGTTCATGTTCATTTGTCTTTATTTGTTATATTTAAGTATCGGACGACATAAACGAACACGAACAAACATTAATGAACAAAACCGAACACAAACTAATACATATTAAATTCCGAAAGTTTCATCATGAACATTGTCCGCCCAAAATTTCCAATTACCCAAATATACTTGACATAATCTTGATCACATAAGGTCTTATAAAAACACAAAATTATCATATTAAACTTGAAATCCTTATTTAATCCACCCAAAATAACTGTTGATTAAAATAGTTTAAGTAATATTCATATGTGCTACAGTAATATATATTAAATAATCTACCACTGAGAAATTTAAAGTACTTTACCGAACGTTAAAAACCCTAATTGGTATCGAACACAAATGAACATAAAGGAATACGTTACCGAACGTTCACGAATATAAATGAACGAATGTGACCTCTGTCCATGTTCGTTTGTTTAACGAACGAACATAATTTCTCGTTTGTGTTCGTTCATAATTTGCTAAACGAACGAACACAAACACATTTCCTACCCAACATTTCACAAACTGTTAGTTGAATGTTTGGTTTGTTTACAACCCTAATATATACTCCCTAACCAAATGATTGTGGTTCGACTTTCGAGTTTCATTTACAATAAACTAGCTTTATTATTCGAGAAAGGTTGACTAGTAATACTAACTATTAGTTTTTAAAAAGATTATATATCAATAATCTAATTTTAAATTAAATTAAAAATGCAAGTAAGCAACACGCGACATATATTATTAAACGAATTTTGACTTAAAAGATATAAACTTGTTTGTTTATGTAATTTAACCAAATGGAAGCACATGCATCACATACAAAAACAAACAAGGAACCTCAACATCAACAAGTTCAAGGATACTCAAGTCGTAAAAGTCTATATGTGGTATATTCTAAGGATTTTATCACTTCGAAACTCCAAGGCAGTTTCCAACGACATATTTTTTCCTATTTATATTCCTTACAAGTTCGAATCAATAAACAACTTAATCACAAATATGGCGCTCAAAGTTTTATCAGCCCTTGATGTCGCCAAGACACAATATTACCACTTTAAAGCAATTATAATCGCAGGTATGGGTTTATTTACTGATAGTTACGATTTGTTTTGTATCCCACTCGTCATGAGGATGATTGGAAGGATATATTATCCAAAGATACATAGAGACGTGGACCAAAACAAATGGTTTGAGGTTCCAACCGTCATTGCATCCACAATGATTGGTGTCGCGTTAATGGGGGCTGTGATTGGTCAACTTGTTTTCGGTCGCCTTGAGACCGTGTCGGACGTCGTCGCGTGTATGGTGTTTCTCTTGTCATGATGGTAGTGGGGTCTATCGGATGTGGATTGTCACTCTCTAGTTTGACGCCCATGGTGTTTGTGAGCCTTAGTTTCTTTCGATTCGTGTTAGGGATTGGAATAGGAGGGGACTACCCGTTATCGGCCACGATTATGGCGGAGTTCGCTAATAAGCGGACTCGTGGAGCGTTTATTGCAGGTGTGTTTTCCATGCAAGGGTTCGGTATACTTTTGAGTTCGCTCGTTTCCATGATTGTGTGCTCCGTCTTCGAAGCTAGTGGCGACAAGCATAAACTAAGGAAGCCGTCGGGACTTGCACCATCAACGAACGTTGCTCCGGTCCCACCTGAATCAGACTTGGCATGGCGGCTAATTCTCATGATTGGTGCGATTCCAGCGTCTATGACTTATTATTGGCGGATGAAGATGCCTGAAACTGCACGGTATTATTAACTCATTCATTCTATTTAGCAATTACTTTTCAAGTACAAGAAAATGCATACATCACAAGTGGCGTGGTGTTTTCTTGCAATTGTTTTACAAAGGGGTTGTAGCCTCTACCAAGGGCAACCTCTTGATCTTAATCTTCGTGTCCAACTACCTAACATGAACGAGCTTGATGATTTGACAACCCAATATGGTTGCCTATGATTTAGGCAATTTATCCCTTTGTTGTTTGACCATAGTTGTAAAAGTCTTTAGGCGTTTCTAGGTCCATCGACTAGGAAGTTTCGAGTACTCGACCTAAACGAAGAGTACTTGGACATGGTGATTTTAAAGAAATAATTTTTCAGGAAATTATATATACGCCAAATATTATACTTTTACTAATATTTATAACAAAATACGCAAATTTCAAGTACAAATGCTAAGGTATTTCGAAAAATGATATTCATTCCTTGAAAATGATATTCATTCCTTAATACTATATAGTATATATATAGAAATAAAAATTATGTTTTTTTTAATCAACCTCGTCCGAGTTGACCGACTAAATCTGATGTTCGCCGAGTATGATCGCCTTTGGTCGATACCGAGTAATTAGGTGGAGTTAAAGAAAATCGCATTAGCACCATATACTTTGTAGCGAATACTCGGCCTCGGAGACCTAGTTTACAACATCATTATTGACTATATAGCTAGATGTCACCCCCGATAGAGAGTATCTCTCCAATATAGCACAGATGTTATTGACTCCATAGCTAGATGTCTATTGCTTTTTATAACTATTGCTTCTACAGTTACACGGCTTTGGTGGAGAAAAACACATTACAAGCAGCAAAAGACATAGGAAAAGTGATGAACGTACCACTTGACACAATCCAAGAAGATGTCGAGATGATAAACACCCGCTCTGCTTACTCAAACACCTACCCTTTCTTCTCTCGCGAATTTCTCCGAAGACACGGCCGTGACCTCATCGCGACATCCATCAACTGGTTCCTCATCGACATCGTCTTCTACAGCCTCAACTTATTCCAATACCATGCATTTAGAGGCCTTATGACTCCAAAGAAAGACACCAACCTATACAAAGATGCAATTCAAATAGCCAAATTCCAAGCACTCATTGCAATATGTGCAACAATCCCAGGATACATCGTGACTGTTTACTTGATTGATTACGTCGGGAGAGTCAAGATTCAAGCAGGCGGGTTCTTTTTCATGGCGGTTAGCTTGTTCGCAATCGCTAAAGTTAACACTGGTGGTTGGGGATCAAATCAAGGTGCTGGTTTTATTATTCTCTATGGACTTACTTTCTTTTTCTCCAACTTTGGACCAAACACTACAACATTCATAGTTCCAGCTGAGCTTTTTTCCAGCGAGGTTTCGTGCAACTTGTCATGGGATTTCGGGTGCGGTTGGGAAAGTAGGAGCAATAATGGGGTCAATCGGGTTTATGTGGGCTAATCGTGATCCTCCAAATGGTCTTGGAGCATCGGGGACGTTAACGGGGATGGGAGTGGTTTGTGTTTTAGGGTTTTTAGTGACGTACTTTTTTACTAGAGAGACAATGGGACGGTCGTTGGAGGAGAATGAGAATGTTGATGAGTTGACTGGTGTTTGGTTTGTTAGATTTTGGCCTCACAAGCTTTGGGATCAAAGAAATGAAGTGAACACAAGTGAAAGAATGTCTCTTTATTGAGATCTTATTTTTGTGTTTGATTGCAATCAAAATGTTTTAGAGGGAGTTCGAGACTAACATTTAGCAATCTCAAACACCCTTTAATATAGTAAATACTAGCTAGGGATAGATCTTTAGATAAAGCTTTATGAATATATGAATATCCTAGTGTCTTTTATTATATGTAGTATTAAATTACAAATTGTTTGTGCTTAGTTGTGTTGTAATGCTTAATGGATTACTAGTGATTTTTTGTGCTTAGGGGTGTTGTACCTAGCTATTTTTGTGTAGTTGTACATGATTGTTTATATTAGTTTCTTGATTCTTCCACCTACCGACACCATTGTCTTCCCTCTCAACTCCCTTGTAATACATTCGACCTAAATAAATACACCGTGTGTCTACTCATTTCAGTTCCTAAATCGTCTTCACCGCGCTTCTACGATCCCATGAAGGTATCACTTTCATTATTTCGTCGCTCAAATTGATTATTTTAGGGTTAGGATATGCTTCTAACTACTTCACACTTAAAAATCATAATTACTATAATTAATTAGTTTGTTGTATGTCTTAAACACTTTGTGTAATTACGAAAGAGAAAACATATTTACAAAGTAGCATATTCATTTTGTTTTAATTGATATTTCTATCAGATTGTTTAATTGAAACAATTTTCTACCTAAAATCTTTGTATATCTAAGTACACAGGTATGATTATTTATATTTAAATGTCATTAATAATATGTATTTTATACAATATATTATTAATAGTGCAATGATATAACTGCAAAAAGGCTAATCGATGAATTGTTTATTTGAGCATGTAGTTTTAAAGAGTGAAATTGGGCAATAATATCTTGAAGATTTAATAGAAAAAAGGAACAATAATCGATAGGGGATGAAGGGTACTACGTTCTTTTCAACATGAATTGTGCAGCCTATTTGTGTTCTTGAATTAGATTGAGTGCAGATTGTATTACTAGACTTCCCACACTTGAGCACTATGATGCATGGGGACGACATTAAGGGTGCAGTATCCGTTTCAGGGATGCCATGGGGACAGAAACGTGTTAGGTACGTCATGGAAACGTTTCTTGCTCGTTTCTGGTTTTGTGGGGACATTTCCCTCACGTTTCCATTTACTTTTAGGATAGTTGGAGGTTGTTTAGTAGGATTTGTAAAGTCGGTATGTAGTGGTGACGGCAGGTTGTTTAGTAGAGTTTATTTTGGGAGAGAAGATGAACATAAGACAAACTTTGAGCATCTATGATTCTATTCGTTTGAGTATGTTGTTCCTCGTCCCCGTACCCCTGTCTTATACACGTCCCAGTACTACATAGTTTGAGCATATGTATTACTTTAGCCTTTAGACATGGTCATGATTTACTTTAGGCATGGTTAAATGGGCCCTGTGGTTTGGGTTTTTTAGACTAAGGGTAATTTATACTGCATTTGTATAAAAGAAAAAGTTAACCTTATTAGTGATTTGGATTACGAGTACAAAAGAATAGAATAGATAGCTTGAGAACCGAGCATGCATGGAAAAAAGAATGCCAAAAACCAAAATTTGATCCAAACCAAGGGACCAAGTGTGTGATTTACTCTTTACTACAGAACTGTATGTTAGCAGTAGATCTAGATGTCACGGGCTGCTCAAAGTGGTCATACGTTGGGAGGCAAGTGCGACATGGTCAGCATCCTAAGTGAAATCGGTGATCCTTACGGGGTGTGTTGGCTAGGAGATAACTCATAGCTAGATAAAGGAAACAAGGAATGTGAGGAGCTCTTTGAATTGAGGAGAGCGAAAAAGAAGTACATTCCACTTTTTTATAATTTTTTTATAAGTTTTCAAATAAACTTTTCAGGTTTGTGTTTTGTTATCAGTTCCATCAAATTCCCTAACTCTGTTTATCTATTCAATAAATATATTATATGTTTTATTATAAAAGTAAAAATAAAAAGAAACAAAAAGTAAATAGGTAAAAATGAACAAACAAACAGAGTTAGCGAATTAGATCGAATTGGCAACAAATTGCAAACCTGAAGGGTCCAATTGTAAAAAAAATGGATGGATGTGATAAAAATGTCCAAACTTCATGGACGGTCTCAACTTTTTAACTCTTTTGTTTTTGTTTTGTAATTAAATATATAGGTACAATGGTTCGTACATGGATTAGACAAATTAATTGTATAAACTTCTGTTTGAAGTTGGTGAAAATAGCCAAATTTGTTGTCGTTTGCAAAGAGTCAAGACAAAATCCGTAATCTATGAAAAAAAATCATTAAAACCAAAAAAAAAAATAAAAATAAAAAAATACATAGCATTACATCATTCCTTATTCGTGTAATTTATTTGGATTTAAGTATGTGCATTATTATTGGTTTAAGTGTGGTGGGAGCTAACAAGTGGGTTTAGCATCCTTCAATAATATAATGACAATAGAAAATAAAAACTAACATATGCAACACGTTAATTAATGTTATAGTATGAATTTCGAGATATATGAAACACATGCATCACATAGGAAAAACAAACAAGAAACGTACCTTAACATAGACGAATCAAAGAGTTTGTTAATATCAAGTCGTACGTAGAATATGCTAAGGATTTTATTAGTAGGAAACTCCCAAGCAAGTTCAAACAACATACATTCCTTTGTATGTAGATTTTCTTATAAATTCTTGCGTTTTAATCAATCAAGAAACCATTCTCTAAAATGGCTCTCAAAGTTTTATGGGCTCTTGATGTCGCAAAGACACAATATTACCACTTTAAAGCGATCATAATCGCAGGTATGGGCTTGTTCACTGATAGTTACGATTTGTTTTGTATCCCCTTGATCATGAGGATGTTAGGAAGGATATATTACCCCAAAGTAGACATGCAAGTGGACGAGAAGAAATGGTTTGAGGTTCCAATCGTCATCGAATCCGCGATGATTGGGGTTGCATTAACGGGTGCCGTTATTGGTCAACTAGCTTTCGGCCGGCTAGGTGACCATGTTGGACGCCGTCGTGTGTATGGTATTTCTCTCATCATGATGGTAGTGGGATCGATTGGATGTGGATTATCGCTCTCAACATTGATATCGATGATGTTTGTTAGCCTTGGGTTCTTTCGATTCTTGCTTGGGATGGGAATCGGCGGGGATTACCCGTTATCAGCCACAATTATGGCGGAGTTCGCCAATAAGCGGACACGTGGAGCATTCATTGCAGGTGTGTTCTCCATGCAAGGATTTGGGATACTTTTGAGTTCTCTCGTTTTCATGATCATTTGCTCCATATTTGAAGCTAGTGCCGACAAGCAAGAGCTGATAACACCGTCTGAACTCCCACCATCACCATCAGTAAACATTGCTCTAGTCCCACCTGAATCAGACGTTGCATGGCGGCTTATTCTCATGATTGGTGCGATTCCAGCATCTATGACTTATTATTGGCGGATGAAAATGCCTGAAACAGCCAGGTTTGAAAACTCATTCATTCCATGTAGCGACTATTTTTTTTCACAAAAACTAAATCAACTTTAGATCATGTGTAGTGGTTTAAGCCTCTTAAGGGCGTTTTCTGCTATGTGGACGTCACATCAGCAATAAAATTTTCAATAAAAAATGGGTGTAGTAGTTCAAGCCTATTTCTTGCCCTTCAATCATTGTCCAATTATTTAACATTTAAAGATTTTTATGTGGTTACTTAAAAAAAAGAGAAACTTGAAATACTAAATAAAAAATAAATATTTCATTAAAATTTAAAATAGTACAAAACTAATCGATTAAAAGACATCTCTTTGAAATAATTGATAATTTAATTTTATAAAAGCAACTAGTAAATTAATCTTATGAAGATATTCATTATTTATATTAACATTTAGTTATTTTATCAATAAATTGAAAATTAAAAATATAAAAAGTTTAGTGAACAAAAGATAAAAAGATACATCCATTCCATTAGAGCTCTCATAACGGGGTAAAGTGAACGGTCCAAACAAACTAAAAGGACCAAGAATTGAGCAAATCGCCATTAGAGGAGTTCAGAGGGGCTGGGTCCGTCCGCTATAGTGAACCAGTCCATTGGGTTTGTGCGGGGCCAGCAAGCAAGATAAAATAAAAAAAAAATCTTTTCAAAAATAGATAATATTATGTTAAAATTAAAAATTAAAATCAATTATTATACAAACTTAATTAAATGTTACAAACATAATCATATATTATACAAACATATTTAAAAAAAACATTACATTAACCTAACTAAACATTATTAAATATAAACCTAAATTAAAACATTACTTAAACATAAACTTAATCAACATTATTTAAACATACCAATTAATACATGCGATCCCAAATCATTTAGAGTAGTCTCTAGGGACAATACGTCATGATCGCTAGAAAGTTTTTAATGTAGGTTTTGTATAGTAGCAGTCGTCTTGTTTTTGTTTATCATTTTTTATAGATTGTGTCGCAAGATGGGGGAATCACGGAAAATAGTCATGTTGACCCTTGAGCAACCAAAATAGGATTGATTTTTTTTTACCCAAAACAACATCTGATTATTTTTTTTAAATTCTTTTTCAAAAGAAAAATAGGATTTTTTTTTCGGGTCCTGGGTTTCATACACTCTGTGACATTACATTCTGGGAGGTGTGACATCACATTCTGGGGTATGTGGCAGCCTCCTATTGGTGTGTATATTATGTATATCAAAATATAGATGAAAATATATAAAAAACTTAAAGAAATGTAAATAAAAAAGTTGTATAAATAAATTCGAAACAACTGAATTAAGGGGAATTGGATTTTAATAATCCAAATTTTACCTCATTGACCGACAATAATATGTACTTAAGAAATTCCCTATAACAGACCCAACCTTTAAAGTATTTTCTTACAATGACCTTTTGTTAACAAAACTAACTAAATCCAATTAGATCTGCTCCCACAAAATACATGAGAAGAGATGACCATTGTCGTGTGATAGCTTAAAACTAAACATTAAATTTGTTGCTCTCACCTCTGACAAAATATAAGGTCTGGTTGATTGCTAACTATCCACTGATCATGAATTTCTTCAAATGCTGCTTCCACAGATTCACAGCTTTGGTAGAGAAAAACACATTACAAGCAGCAAAAGATATAGGGAAGGTGATGAATTTACCACTGAGTACAATCCAAGAAGATGTTGAGATGATAAACACACCGAACACTCGCGCTGCTTTCTCCAACACCTACCCATTCTTCTCTCGCGAATTTTTCAGAAGACATGGCCGCGATCTCTTAGCAGCATCCATCAATTGGTTTCTCGTTGATATTGTCTTCTACAGTCTAAATTTATTCCAATACCATGTATTTGGAGGCCTTTTGACTTCAAAGAGCAATATGAACATATACAATGATGCATTGCAAATTGCGAAACTCCAAGCACTAATCGCGATCTGTGCAACGATCCCTGGATATATCGTGACAGTTTACATGATTGATTACGTCGGGAGAGTCAAGATTCAGGCAGCCGGGTTCTTTTTCATGACAATAAGCTTGTTTACAATGGCAATTGTCAACACAGGTGGAGATCATCGAAATGGAACTTTTTATATTATTCTCTATGGACTTACTTTCTTTTTCTCCAATTTTGGGCCAAATACCACCACATTCATCGTTCCAGCGGAGCTTTTCCCTGCAAGGTTTCGTGCAACTTGTCATGGGATTTCGGGTGCCATTGGAAAACTAGGGGCGATCATTGGGTCGATTGGGTATATGTGGGCTTCTCGTGATTATCCACAAGGGTTTGGGGTGTCGCATACGCTAATGGCGATGAGTGGGGTTTGTGGTTTAGGGTTTTTTGTAACGTACTTTTTTACTAGAGAGACAATGGGACGGTCGTTGGAGGAAAATGAGAATGTTGATGAGTTTACTGGTGTTTGGTTCGTGAGATTTTGGCCTAACAAGTTTTGGACTAATAGAAAAGAAGTAACAGATTTTGGGCTACTCGAAATGAATTAAAGAAGGATAAATGATGTCTCTTTTTTATATGTAAGATATTTTTATTGTGTTTGATGCAATTTCAAAAACCATCATGGTTAAATGAAAGTCTACATAAAGACGAAAGCCTACAACTCTTATCAATATAAGGACACACGGGGCAGTCTGTGACGGCTGTGATCATCGCGAGCACTGCCCCGTCTTTATCATGATGGTCAAATTTCTTCGTAGTCGCAACATGCATCACGCTCGCGAGACGTTAGGCAACGGTTACATGACCATTTAAAATGGCAAAAAAAATATTTTTACCTTATATATATATATATACATATATACCACCATTTCAACTCCCAAATACAAAAATCTCCTCCTATCTCATTCAAAAAATTTCAAATTCTTCTCCTACCACATTCACAATTTCAACAATGGTGCTTTATACGTAAGAGGGGGAATTTGCGCTAAACATCGCGTACCACAATGTACACGAAGATAAGGCATCAACGAGTCGGGGTGGTCCACAATGGGCTAAAGTTTTAGCCGAGTTTGGTGTACCAATCGGGTGACATAACTTAGTTGTAATTCAATCTTGCACAAGTATAATGATCTCAAAGAGAAATGTAACACCTTTGAAAAAAATGTTTATGAAATCAAGAACGACGCCTAAGAACCCAACCTAACCGAAGACACGCTCATAAACCTTGCTCAAATATTGATATTTCAAAAGTTAGCCAAGATTTTCCACATGTTACGGTGTGGCACATGTTACGGCTAAGATTACGTTAGGTTTAGTTATATTTTCAAGTTATTATATAATGTCTATGTTATTTCAATTTTACTTTATGTAGTGTTTTAATTTTATTTAATGTAATATAAATTTATTTTATTTTATTTATTTTTTAGTTTATTTAAAAAAAAAAGTTTGTGATGGGTGTGATGACCACTGCTCGTGTTTTGTGATGAAAAGTGATGGAACATGAGAATTGGTTTGTGATGGTGTGATGACCACCCATCCACCCTAAAAATATGTTGTAAATCAAACTTGGTTGTGTATAATAAAATGCAAAACTAGAGCAGGGTGAAATGGGTGGTTTAGATCATCTTTTTGGTGATTTTACAATTATCAATATTGTATTTCATTGTAACTAGATTTTATCTAAGACCTAAGAAGAGAGTATAATAAACACTGATACGTAGTGGTAAACAGTAACAAAATCATTCACTGAAATAAAAGTAGATTATCATTGAAACCGAGAACCGAAATTAACCGATAACCGGATCAACCAAAATTAATAGGTGGAATCGTTAGCAGTGATATTTGAAGTAGGGACTGGTAGCCGTCAATAACAGATAGTTGGAATTATTTAAATCTAATATTGATTTTGTGATATACTTTTGCATAATTAAAAGTGAAAGACCTCTTCCACCAAGGCTTGAAAATGGTGAATTGGTTAAATTATTCTAGTTACAACTATACTTATGAGTACAAAGAGAAGAGGGTGAATGTGATTGCCCATAGACTATATGCTACCATTGGAGAACCTTTAAAAGCTTGATGATAAAATAAATGTGAAATATCTTGAAATGGTTTACAAGCCATGATTGCAAAAGACTTGACATACGGATAGACAAGCCCAAATGACTTTGGGAAAGAACATTTCCAAAACGTTGAATGTTGTGGGTAAAATTTCGGTTTTGAATCCTGAAGAAACAACGAGGTTAATGAGTATGGTATTTACCTCACAGGAGGTACGGGGGGTAATAAACTCGTGCCACTGCAGGATATAATCCTTTGCTCCACACCTTGGCCCGAACTTGCAAAGAAGAATCTATGGGCCGTTTGAAAGAAAGCGACCGCCTAGAGTTACAAGAACTCGTGATAGCAGACACAAATGGTGTTTGGCCCGGTAGATTGTAAGTGTATATTCGAGAGGATGAGATCCCGAACAAAAAAGGTGTGAGCTCCTTTATATAGAGAGTACACGGGCCGGTTACTATTGACCCATAACCACGACGATGGGCTTGGGCCCGGGTTATGGGCTTGCCTTCCTTTCGGTCCAATTGGTTAGGTTTGGACTAAGAAAAACATAAAGCAAACCAGATGTAATAAATGCAGGAGAGAGAAAGGGGTACCGCCCTACCATTGGCCTACATGACGCGTTGCGAGTGGCTGTAGGTGCTTCCTTTTCTTCCTGCGTCAGAGTGTGTCAGACGGCGCCAGCCCGTGTCAGTCTGCTCCTTCTGAAAGGAGGCGACTGCCTAGAGTTACAAGAACTGGGGATGTACCTTAACACCAAGGATGTTAACGGTGATGTGACATTTTAACATTCATTGCACACCACTCTTTTCCCGTGTTAAGTGGCGTTACAATGGCCCTAAGCTGTTAATAAGGGGCGTTACAATGGCCCTAAGCTGTTAACATGTTAACAAGTATCAAAAGAGATAAATCAAGGTGATGATGTAGAGTTAAGGGGCGTTAAATCTTTTCTTTGAAGTGGGGTAGCGTGAAAGGGGTTAAATTAGAGGATATGACATCTTAGTGAAGTTAAAGATGGTTAAAGGATACTCTGTGGGCTTATGATCAATACTTGTCTCCAAACCGTTAGCACACATACTAAGGTGGTGTTTGTTTTTCTCTCATAAGCACTTCTGACCTCTTTTGTCTGCGCCGCGCAGACGCGGGCAGACGTTTGGGGCGTGCAGACTGTTTGTTTTTCGGAAGACATTTCACTCCAAAAGCTCTTCCTGACCTCTTCTTGGTGCAGACTTGGACCAAAGTCTTCTAAGGTCTTCAAAGGTCTTCTCCTCTTCTCTTCTCCTCACCCACCACCACCACCACCACCCACTACCACCACCACCACCACCACCGTCACCCACCCACCACCACCACTAGCATCGTCCACCACCACCACCGTCCATCACCACCACGGTCCACCACCACCACCCACCACCGTCCACCACCACTGCCACCACCCACCACCACCACCTACCACCACCATCACCCACCACCACCACGGTCCACCACCACCACCACCACCACGGTCCACCACCACCGTCCACCACCATTACCACCACCCACCACCACCACCACCACGGTCCACCACCACCACCTACCACCTACTACCATCCACTCACCACCACCACCACCCACCACCCACCACCACCACCCACTACCACCACCACCACCACACCACCGTCACCCACCCAACACCACCACCTAGCATCGTCCACCACCACCGTCCACCACCGTCACCCACCACCACCACCACGGTCCACCACCACCACCCACCACCACCACGGTCCACCACCACCACCGTCCACCACCCACCACCACCACCACCACGGTCCACCACCACCACCTACCACCATCCACTCACCACCACCACCACCACCCACTACCACCACCACCACCACCGTCACCCACCCAACACCACCACCTAGCATCGTCCACCACCACCGTCACCCACCCACCACCACCACCACCACCTACCACCATCCACTCACCACCACCACCACCACCCACCACCACCACACACTACCACCACCACCACCACCACTGTCACCCACCCACCCAACACCACCACCTAGCATCGTCCACCACCACCGTCACCCACCCACCACCACCACCACCACCACCACGGTCCACCACCCACCACCACCACCACCACGGTCCACCACCACCACCACGGTCCACCACCACCGTCCACCACCACTACCACCACCACCCACCCACCACCACCACCACGGTCCACCACCACCTACCACCGTCCACCCACCACCACTACCACCACTACCACCACCCACCACCGTCCACCACCACCCACCACCACCACGGTCCACCCATCACCACCATCGTCTACCACCAGACTGTTGTAAAAACTCAGTTTATTTAAATTTAAGTTTATTTCAGCAGCCTGCAGACGTTAACAAACAAACAGTCTTCTTCTTGCAGACTGCAGACCTTTGGTCCACCTCTTCTCCTGCAGATGTCTGCAGATGTGGTCCGCAGACTGCAGACCTTTTCCTGCAGAAAAAACAAACAGCACCTAAAACAAACAAGAAACGTTAACATTGATGACCTTATTGTTAACATCAAACCGTACACAGCATAGGCTTTGGAGTTTATCACTAGGAAACTCGCTGGCAATATTTCCAATGACAATTTTTTATGACTTATAAATTCTTGTCTTCAAGAACTTTATCTCAAAAATGGCGCTCAAAGTTTTATGGACGCTTGATGTCGCAAAGACACAATATTACCACTTTAAAGCAATCATAATCGCTGGTATGGGTTTATTTACTGACAGTTACGATTTATTTTGTATCCCTCTCGTCATGAAGATGATTGGAAGGATATATTATCCAAAGATACATAGAGACGTTGACCAAAAGAAATGGTTTGAGGTTCCAACCACCATTGCATCCACAATGATTTGTGTATCCTTAATGGGGGCCGTGATTGGTCAACTGGTTTTCGGACGACTTGGAGACCGTGTCGGGCGTCGTCGTGTGTATGGTGTTTCTCTTGTGATGATGGTTATAGCGTCTATTGGGTGTGGTTTATCGCTCTCTCTATTGACGCCAATGATTTTTGTTAGCCTTGGGTTCTTGCGGTTCTTGCTTGGGGTTGGAATAGGAGGGGATTACCCGTTATCAGCCACGATTATGGCGGAGTTCGCCAATAAGCGGACTCGTGGAGCGTTCATTGCGGGTGTGTTCTCCATGCAAGGATTCGGGATACTTTTGAGTTCTCTAGTTTTCATTATGGTGTGCTCCATTTTCCAAGCTAGTGCCGACGAGCGCAATCTAATGACTCCATTGGAACTCACACCATCGGTAGATATTGCTCCGGTCCCACCTGAGTCGGACCTGGCATGGCGGATTATTCTCATGTTGGGTGCAATTCCAGCATTTATGACTTATTATTGGCGGATGAAGATGCCTGAAACCGCACGGTACAACAACTATCTTGAGTCACAAAAAAACTAAATATACATAGTTCACTGATTTTGTACTAATCGCAAAAGATAATGTTTCTATAACTGTCAACTGATCAAAGACTTTCTTCGCACACTCCTTCCATAGATTCACAGCTTTGGTAGAGAAAAACACATTACAAGCAGCAAAAGACATAGGCAAAGTAATGAACTTACCACAAAGCACAATCCAAGAAGATGTCGATATGATAAACACGCCCAACACCCGCGCTGCTTTATCCAACACCTACACTTTCTTCTCTCGCGAATTTCTCAGACGACATGGTCGCGATCTCATTGCAGCATCCGTTAACTGGTTCCTCATCGATATCGTCTTCTACAGCCTCAACTTATTCCAATACCATGTATTCAGTGGGCACTTGGTTCAAAAGAGCAAGTTGAATCTATACACAGATGCAATGCAGATTGCAAAGCTCCAAGCACTGATCGCAATCTGCGCAACGGTCCCAGGATATTTCGTGACAGTTTACATGATTGATAACATTGGGAGAGTCAAGATTCAAGCAATCGGGTTCTTTTTCATGGCGGTTAGCTTGTTCACACTCGCAAAAACCAACATGAGTGGAGACCATCCTGATGTGTTCATTGTGTTATATGGGTTTACTTTCTTTTTCTCCAATTTTGGGCCAAATGCTACAACCTTTATAGTTCCGGCTGAGCTTTTTCCAGCGAGGTTTCGTGCAACATGTCATGGGATTTCGGGTGCGGTTGGGAAAGTAGGGGCGATAATTGGGTCGATGGGGTATATGTGGGCGTCTCGCGATCCTCCAAACGGGCTTGGGGTGTCACATACTTTGATGGTGATGGGTGGGGTTTGTGGTTTAGGGTTTTTTGTGACGTATTTTTTTACTAGAGAGACGATGGGGCGGTCGTTGGAGGAGAATGAGAATGTTGATGAGTTTACGGGTGTTTGTTTTGTTAGATTTTGGCCTCATAAGTTTTGGACTAGAAGAAACGAAGTGAAAGGATTTGGATTACTAGAAATGAAATAAAGAGAGATGAATAATTAATAGTGATAATACTAGTTATATTATAATTAGAATAGATTTACTTTATATTTAGAAGATATTCATTGTAAACTTATTCTCCAAGAAAAGAAGATATACTTGTAACCTATATAAACCCGTTCATGGGATCAATGAGAATTAAGCATTGGGCCATAATCTTATATGATATCAGAGCAGACTCTCCTCTGACATGCCAACTCTGCCACCAATTCCTTCACTTCTTTAATACTATAAAATATTATTCCCTCCCAAAATTCTCCTCTGCCACTACCGATCCTCTTTCCTTTTTTTTAAACAAAACAAGATTACAACATCAACCCTCTGTTCTTTTCTCCTCAAATAAACCTTTCGATTTCAAATAAAATCCCCTCTTCTAACTGTTTCACTAGCGCAAAAAAAAAACTAGCGCACCACCCAAACTAGAGCATCTCCTCTGCACACTAACGCCTCTCTTCTTTTCTTTTTTTATTGACCTCTCTACCGCTTCAATGGCTTATCACAAAATACATTCTGCTCTACGGCCCAATTCAGGCCCGGGTATTCTTGGTGCAGCCCTGCTCAGGCGAACACGGCTTACTCGCCTACACCGACCGACATTGCTCAGGCACTTTACACGCTATCTTTGAACCAACAACAGGACCCCCACAAGCTATATGGACACAGGTGCATCGGGACACATGCAACTACCAGGTAATCTCTCCCCGTCTAATTTTAATACTTGCACTACTAAACATATTATTGTCGGTAATGGCATGACCATTCCCGTTGTTGGACAAGGCGACCAAATCCTCCCACCCCCCCTTCCCACCTCTAAAACTTAACAATGTCCTCTATTCTCCTAACCTAATCAAGAATCTTATTTCTGTCTGTCGCCTTGCGACTGACAATTTAGTCTCTATCGAATTTGACCCGTTTGGTTTTCTTGTGAAAGATCTCAAGACCAAGGCTCCTATCCTACGATGCAATAGCTCGGGCGACCTCTACCCTCTCACCTCTGATATCACCAAGTATCTCCCAACACCTTCCGCCTTTATTGCTACCACTTTAGACCGTTGGCATCAACGTCTTGGACACCCGGGCCATGATTTATTGCATTCGTTAAAGTCTTTGTCTTCTATTAGTTATGGAAAACCAAATAAATTACTTTGTCAGTCATGTGTGTTTGGCAAAAGTGTAAAACTTCCGTTTTATGATTCTCCTAATGTTACCAAGTTACCTTTGATATCTTGCATAGTGACTTGTGGACCTCCCCGGTGCTTAGCACTGGCGGTCACCATTACTATATATTGTTTCTTGATGATTTTACTGACTTTCTTTGGACATATCCGCTTGCAAATAAATCCAAAGTTTATCAAACCTTCACTCATTTTTACAACCTTATTTCCACCCAATTTGAACGAAAAATCAAACAATTCCACTGCGACAATGGTACTGAATATAAAAATAAGAATTTTCAACAATTTTGTCACAATAATGGGATGATTTTTCGTTTCTCTTGCCCTTATACCTCTTCTCAAAACGGTAAGGCAGAGCGCAAAATTCGTACAATAAACAATATGATTCGCACTCTCCTTGCCCAAGCCTCTTTACCACCCAATCTCTGGCATCATGCTCTAGAGGTCGCCACCTATCTCCTAAACATTCTACCCAAAAAATCGCATAACTTCCTCACCCCCACAACCCTTTTATATAACTGCCTTCCCACCTACGAACACCTCCGCGTGTTCGGTTGCCTCTGCTTTCCTATTTTACCATCTACCACTATACACAAACTTGCAAACCGTTCAAAACCTTGTGTTTTTCTCGGTTATCCGTCCAACCACCGAGGATACAAGTGTTTTGACCTTTCTACCAACACCATATTCGTCTCTCGACATGTTCAATTCGAGGAGACAATTTTCCCCTTCTCATATCAGAAACCAACTACACCAACCACCTACGACTTTCTTAACACCCCTCTACGCCCATCCTTTTGGCCTCATGTTGGCCCATCAGATTCTTCTCACACAACAGACCCGGCCCAATCACCAACTACATCACCAGCCCACACGTCTCCCAACCTGACTCCACCTCAGACCGGCCCACATCATTCCACCTCAGGCCCGTCCCAGCCCACCCCACCACGTCCCCAGCCCACCCTCACCTACTCACGTCGCCAATCCACCACCCGAACTCCTTCGGCCCAAACACCTCAGCCTCAAACAGATCCCAACCCTTCTGCCCAACCAACTCAACCCACTCTCTCACCTCAGCCTTAAACTGACTCCACGGCCCATCCAATTCAACCCCAAACCACCACATTAGACCCACCTGACCCTTCTGCCCGAACCATGACAACACGTTCCATGGCCGGTATTTCTAAGCCTAAAAAGCTTTTTAACCTTTACACTACCTCTATCGTTCCCGTCCCCAAAAACCCTCAGGTTGCCTTGTCCACACCCGAATGGCATAAAGCCATGACTGACGAGTTTAGTGCACTTATTAAAAATGAGACTTGGGAGTTGGTTCCTCAGCTTCCAAATATGAATGTGATTCGCAGTATGTGGCTCTTTAAGCATAAATTCAGGTCGGATGGTAGCCTCGAGCGTTACAAGGCTCGCTTGGTATGTGACGGTCGTACCCAACAGGTAGGCATTGATTGTGGTGACACCTTCAGCCCGGTGGTTAAACCCGCCACCATTCGCACAGTTTTAACTCTTGCCCTATCTCAGTCATGGCCAATTCATCAACTGGACGTTACTAATGCATTCTTACACGGGCATCTAAATGAGACTGTCTATATGTATCAACCGATGGGTTTTCAGCATCGTGACTATCCGGATTATGTGTGCAGGCTTAAGAAGTCTTTGTATGGACTTAAGCAAGCCCCCCGGGCATGGTATCAACGTTTCACGGACTTTGTTCTTCAACACAGGTTCACTCAATTCCGTTCAGACACATCTCTGTTTATTTATCATCAGGGCACCGATATTGCATATCTTTTGATATATGTGGATGACATTATCTTGACCACCTCCTCTGATGCTTTACGCGATCGGCTCATGTCTACTTTATCAGGAGAGTTCGCCATGAAGGACTTGGGTCCCTTATCATATTTTCTAGATGTGTCCGTCACTCGCACGGGTGACTCGCTTTTCTTATCTCAAGCCACATATGCAAAAGATATTATTAATCGCGCAGCTATGGATTCTTGTAAACCCGCAGCTACTCCGGTTGATACCCAGTCGAAGCTTTCGGCTGAGGGACCCTTGTTTGAAGATCCGTCTTTATTTCGCAGCCTCGCGGGAGCTTTGCAATATCTTACTTTCACCAGACCAGATATCACGTACAGTGTCCAACAAGTTTGTATTCACATGCATTCTCCTCGAATTTGAACACCGGAATGCCTTGAAGCGCATCATCCGTTACATTACAGGGGACAATTGCTTTTGGTCTTACTTTGGCTCCTTCTTCATCTCTTTCTGTTCGCGCATACACCGATGCCGACTGGGCTGGCTGTCCTGATACTCGGCGGTCTACTTCGGGGTACTGTGTCTATCTAGGGAATAATCTCATCTCTTGGTCTTCAAAACGTCAGTCTACTATCTCTCGCTCCAGTGCTGAAGCTGAATATCGCGGTGTTGCAAATGTTGTTGCCGAATTATGTTGGCTGCGCAATCTTCTCTTGGAGCTGCATCATCCTCTATCTCAGGCAACTATCGTCTACTGTGACAATGTTAGTGCCATTTATCTGTCAGGGAATCCAGTCCAACATCAACGGACTAAACATATTGAGCTCGATATTCATTTTGTTCGTGAGCATGTTCAGAAAGGCCTGGTTCGGATTCTTCACATTCTCTCTCGGTTTCAAGTTGCTGACATTTTCACTAAAGGTCTTCCAAAGATCCTGTTTGATGATTTTCGGTCCAGTCTAACCGTCCGGCTTCCTCCCGATTCGACTGCGGGGGTGTAATAGTGATAATACTAATTATATTATAATTAGAATAGATTTACTTTATATTTAGAAGATATTCATTGTAAACTTATTCTCCAAGAAAAGGAGATATACTTGTAACCTATATAAACCCATTCATGGGATCAATGAGAATTAAGCATTGAGCCATAATCTTATAATAATGTCTCGTGTAAGATTAACTCATTAAGGGAAGTAGAGGTGATTAATTTAGATAGATCATGTTTACTCAAGTTTTAATTAACAATATAGACATTAACTTTTAAATGCTAGCTAAGCCGGCAAATTTAGAGACGAAACCGGTATAAAATGCCACTAAGCCGGCAAATTTAGTCGTTCAACTTGTCTATTTTAATAATTTTCCTTAATAAGTTATCTTGCATAAGTTTTAATAATGTTTAAGGAAATTTCGTGTCTTAGTTATATTTTACATCTTCATTTCTCAAAACTACTGGTTGTCTGGTCTGAAATGCAAAACTAGAGTGTATTAATTATGTATTAGTTGGATAATTTGTTCAGTCGGTTCAAGAGTAGGGGTGATGATCAAGCGCTTTGTAAATCCTGGTTCAAAGTTTAGGGGTGATGAATGATCAAGCGCTTCAGGGCCGGCCCAACAGCAGAGATAGGTAAGGATTGGGCCTAGGGCCCTATGTTAAAACTGAATTAGGCCCATAACTCGTAGAGCGACAATCTCGGTTCATGATCTAGAAATTGGAATTTGGAAACGAGCGAACAACTCGGGAGATTAAAAAACAATCGGCTATGGAATATTTTATCTCGGAAAAATCAAAACAGACTTCAGTCAACGTCTTCATCTTCATCAATGAGGTTTTGATTCTTTAGTTTCAACCTATCTTTGTTTAATTATACTATATCAAGAGGGAATTTACAATTATATTTTTTGGTTATTTTCCTACCGGTGTTATTCTATTTTATGTTGATTTAAATATGTATTTTGATTATTGGTAATGTTCTTAAGGTTTAGTTTCACCATTTAGACCATGAGTAATGGTTAATGCCCTCTAAGGGACATTTTTTGCCACATCATCATCATAATGCCCTTTCAAATAATGTGTAATGGTTAACTAATTTGGTTTCATGCCAAGACGGTCTACCACAGAAGCAATACATATCCTTAGGAGATTGATGAAAAAATATAGGGAGAAGAAGAGAGATCTGCATATGGTGTTCATTGATCTTAAAAAGGCATATGACCATGTGTCTCGTACACTGATTTGTGACATTTTAGAGAGTAGAGGGGTTTCTGAAAAGTATATAGACCTAATTAAGGATATGTATGTTAGGACTGAGACTAGCGTTCGGTCGCCAGTAGGAGATACTGAATCTTTCCCTGTAGAAGTAGGACTCCATCAAGGGTCTGCCTTGAGCCCTTTCCTGTTTGTGGTTGTCCTAGACGAGTTATCAAAGTCGATCCAGGAGACGATCCCGTGGTGCTTGCTTTTTGCAGATGATAATGTGTTAGTCTCTGAGAGTAAACAAGGTTTGAATGCGAGGCTAGAGGAGGGGCGTGTAGCGCTAGAAAGTAAAGGTTTAAAGATTAGTCGATCAAACACGGAGTACTTGTACTGTGACTTTAGTGGCATGGGCAATGACGAGGACTCCCAGATTACCATTGAGGCACAGGTGGTGCCGCAGGTAACTTAAAGGGGAAGTTTAAGTATTTAGGATCATTTGTACAAAGGGATGGAGAGATAGATAGTGACGTAGCCCACCGCATCTAGGTTGGATGGTGTAAGTGGAGAGCAGTTACTGGGGTTTTGTGCGATAGAAGGTTTCCAACTAACTTAAAGGGGAAGTTTTGTAGGGTAACTATTAGACCGGCTATGTTATATGGCTCTGACTGTTGGGCAATCAAGAAAATGCAAAGCACAGAAGATGGAGGTAGCTGAGATGAGGATGTTGAGGTGGATGTGCGGATACACACGGTTAGACAAGATAAGAAATGAGGTTTTAAGGGATAGATTGGGGTAGCTAGTATTTCGGATAAGACAAAAGAGGGGAGATTGAGATGGTTTGGGCATGTGAAAAGGAGACAGACGACTGAGCCAGTTAGAGTGGTAGAAGGTCTCACTATGGAAGGGAAGAGGAATAGAGGCAGAACCAAATTGACGTGGGATGAGCGGGTTAGACAAGATTTACCGGGGTTGCACTTCTCTGAGGACATGGTCCATGATAGGGGTTTATGGAGGCAAAGGATAAAAGCTAAGGACTATCAGGATACGGGAAAAAGGCATTTTAAGTGTTTCGTAGGGTCTTACTTTTGTTTTCACGTTATGTAGATTTTACATGTTTGTCTTCCTTTACGTTTGTGTATAGGTTGTTTATGGTGGTATAGTGTCTATTCTTTCGATGTATTGTTTTCAATGTCTATGATGTTATCAGTAGGGCTGTGCAACGGTTCAGAACCGGACGGAACCGAACCGAACCGGACCGAACCGCGAACCATTTATTCCAAAATATGAGAACCGGAACCGATAATTACTACACGGTTCGGTTCCAGAACCGGGTGAAAACGGTTCTCATGAAACGGTTTTAGTCCGGAACCGGTTGTCAATAAAATCCTAAAATTAACATTAACAATTAAATAAAAAAATAAACAAAAACAATGATTTTTCTTAAAAAAAATTATCAACAGTTTGTATTAACCATGGTTACTAAAAGTATAGCAGTTTACGTATCAAAATATGTTTTGTTAGGATCAGATCATTCTTTTTATACAGATTAAACGGGTCAGAACAAACTGTGCTGACTGCTGACCATCACATAAGGCAATACTCTACATTTCTACCAAGTAAAACAATTTAAAAGTGTTAAGAACTATAAAGAAGGAAACGACACATTCTATTTCAAACTAATAATAGAATATTTAAATATTTAATTTAATTCAAAACGGTTCTAACGGTTCTTAACCAGACCCGTCGGTTCTAACCGGAACCGAACCGGGAACCGATTATGCCAAAATATGAGAACCGGAACCGGAACCTGTAACATTAATTCGGTTCGGTTCTAGCGGTCCCGGTTCGGTTTCACGGTTTTCACGGTTTTCACGGTTCGGAACCGTTTATTGCTCACCCCTAGTTATCAGTAGGTGTGTGTGTGTGTTTTTTTTTTTGGGTGTGTGTGTGTATGTTTTTCGTTGTGTGTGAGCAGAGGGTCTCACTGGAAGCGGTCTCTCTATCCCTAGGGGTAGAGGTAAGGCTTGCCTACATCCCACCCTCCCCAGACCCTACTAATAGTTTTGCTATTTGTGGGATTTACAGGGCTTGGTTGTTGTTGTTGTTGTATTTTTCTCTTTTTTGGGCATTATACTAGAAATGCAAATGCCCACTCCTTCTTCATGCCCCTATAATGCCCAAGGGGACGGTGGTAAGGGCGTTATCAAGCTCATTCATGCCCACATAATACCCATTACACATGGTCTTAGACACTAAAGTTTAGCAAAATAGGGATTAAAATTACTAGAAATAAGAAATACAAAACGTGTTACCCTTTCAAAAAGGCCCCAAGATTTCAATTCGCTTAGGGCCCCCAAAATGATTGGGCTGGCTCTCAGCGCTTTGATGACCATTTGTACCAATTAGTATATAACTATGTTAACATTCATTGCCAGCTCGATAACGAGCATCAACGGATGCTTTTGTGGGCTCCACTTCAATTTAAACTAATAAAAAAGGAAAATAGGGGAGGGCGCCATTGGGTTGCTTTATTCCATTTCTTGAACACTATTGGAAGGAGACAGGTGTCCCTCTTGACGTGGCGCTGATTAGCGCAATGGAGCTCCTAGGGACTCCCTTTCATACCACATAGTCTAATGGCAGCCGCAATTTCAAGCCGTGGCACATGGCAATGACTCATTGAACATATGGCAATATGGAAAAGATATTGGTCATATATTTTCATCAAAAAGAAGCCTATAAACATGAGACTTAAGGAATTTCTTTCGTATTCATTTCAACTAGCGACATAATCCGTCGCGTTGCGGCAGTCATTTGTAGTGCATAAGGGCAAATATTAGCTACGAAAGTCGATAACATGAAATGTAGCTACGGTTATAACACAAACATTAGATAGGGTGTTAGAGTTATCATAGCATTAACAGCAGCTTCCCTGTTGATTAACAAAAGGCAGTAACGCGCGTTACTGACACGTATCCCTCCATCCAATAGATAAAAAAAAATTCAAATATCTCGCATAAACCGGGTTTCGAACCTGCGCCAACTCATTAACAAACCAGCAACATAACCACTAACCCACACCCATAAAATCTTGCTATAACTTAAAACCAATAATATTTAAACACAATCAGATAATCAGATTTTGATAAAATTACTGTTCAAAACGTTTGCTAATTATTATAGTGTAATTCTTCGGGAACGCTTCAATTACGAGAATCCCGACCTTTCAATACCTTTTTAGGTGTTATGAGTTACTTATATTTGGTGTGCCACAACACCTAACTTAAAGGAGGGGTTTTAAAGCCCTCACTGCCTACATAGCGGTTTAAAGCCCTTGAGGCTCCACACTATATCCTATACCGTTACAAATATTGATATTTAATACAATCGAATGTATTCATTACAATTCTAGTAATTTCGACGACCATTACTTTTTAACCCCCTTAGGTAAACATAGAGGTGTAAATATGTTATGCTGCTGTGGAAATACTTGAAATCGACTCTCGAAAAGCTTAACTAAAGATGAGCTCCAACCTAAGTGGAACATAAACCAAAGCTCGTTTATTAAACGAGCTTGAGGTCGATAAATGTAACTAGTCTCGGAAGTCTAAACAAGACCACTATTTAAATAAATATAATAACATTATCTAAAAGGATAAAGGATACGTGTATAGATGTTACATATATATGTTAGAAAATAACTAAATCATATATGGTATGTTTCATGTATATTTTGTAAACAATATATGAAAATAATTATATATGTATACAGATAAAATGATAAAATAATTAACAAATGGTTCATGTCTAAGCCGAGCTTGAATTTGATATTCTATTCCGAGCTAATGCTGAACTAGTTTGAGTCGATAAAGTGTGTAATCGAAATAATATGGGTCAAATATGATACAGTGTTGATTCACTTGACTGTAAAGGTAATACGGTAATAGTGGTTAGATTAGCACGGTTTGAATTGGGGTACAACTATCAAGTAAAGCATCTATACTTTTTTACTCTTTCAATGAACCCAACTGGACCCAAAGACCAATTCCACTGAAAAATCTGCTTTTTCCTTCTGCTTTTTGAAATTTATTCACTCCTTTCCAAAATATACAATTATAATGTCTCACCTTTTAAAATTATGCTCATATAAAACTACCAAACCATGTAACTATAGATATCCTATTAAACATATCAACATAACGTTTAATAAATAATAGTGGTTACTAGCTAGGAGTTCCCTCCATCACAATGGCACTTGTCTATCTCCTCCTTCTCCTCCTTCTCCTAGGCCCATTTCCAACGGTATCCGCCGTTGGTATAAACTATGGCACACTCGGAAACAACCTCCCATCGCCTAAAACTGTAGCCCAACTCCTCCAATCCACAATTATTGATAAAGTAAAAATCTACGACACCAACCCGCAGATACTCCAAGCCTTCTCCAACTCGGGCATTGACATTATAGTCGCGGTTGAGAATAACCATGTTGCTAATATAAGTTCCACCAAGTCTGTGGCCGAGGATTGGTTCTCTACCCGTATAGCCCCATTTATCCCTGCTACTTCCATCGTAGCCATTGCGGTTGGTAACGAGTACTTGGCAAGTGGAGATGATAGCATGGACCCAAATGCCCTTATTCAAGCCATGCAAAACCTCCATGAAGTGTTGTTATCACATGGACTTGATCGAAAAATAAAGATCAGCACCCCGCATAGCATGGCGGTTTTAGCCACCTCATTTCCACCATCCGCCTCCACATTCGCCACCACCCTCATGCCAACAATGACATCCATTCTAACCTTCTTAGCCGACACGGGTTCGCCATTTATGGTCAATGCCTACCCTTACTTCGCGTATCGAGACAACCCCACCACGGTTTCGCTTGAATATGCCTTACTTGGCAACTCAAGTGGGGTCCACGACCCCAAAGGGTACGTCTACACAAACATGTTAGACGCACAGATCGACGCGATTCGTTCAGCTATCGCGTCGTTAGGATTCTCGGGCAGACAGATTCATATCATGGTTTCTGAATCTGGCTGGCCCTCAAAAGGCGAGCCCGGTGAGACAGCAGCCTCACCGGACAACGCGAAAACCTACAACACTAGGTTAATCAACAAGGCCCAATCAAACAAAGGGACCCCAATGAAGCCCAATGACAAAATAGATATATTTCTATTTGCTTTATTTAATGAAAACAAAAAAGAAGGGGGTGCAAGTGAGAGAAACTTTGGCCTCTTTAATGGGGATGGTTCAAAGGTTTATGATGTGGATTTGAGTTGCGAGTTTTGTAGTGGGTCAAAAATGGAGTTTGGGTTTGGGCCAGGGTCAAAAGTGGTGCAAAGAGGCCCATCGGTTTGGTGTGTGGCTAAGCCACATGCGGATGAGAAGTTGGTTCAAGGTGTGTTGGACTTTTGTTGTGGGCCTGGTGGTGTGGACTGTAGGGAGGTTTATGAAAATGGGGCCTGTTTTGGGCCCAATAAGGTTCATGCGCATGCTTCATATGCAATGAATGCATATTATCAAATGCATGGGAGAAATTATTGGAATTGTGATTTTAAAGGAAGTGGGCTTGTCACATTCAGTGACCCAAGTAAGTTTTTTGTTTTTTTTCATTTTATTTTCTTAAATTTAAACAATTATTGCTGATATTTTATATGTGGGTAAAATTTGATAAGTGAAAGTTACTTTTTACTAATTGTTCATGATCTTTTTTTTTTTTTAATTTTAAACAGGTTATGGATCATGCAAGTACACCCAACAGTAGAATAAGGGATTCACGGAGGATTAAATTTGAAAGCCTAAGATTATGATTTGTAACTTATGTATTAGAAGTTGTATGATATATCATTTAATCTATTACAACGATTGAACTTTCCCAACGAGTGATCTCATGCCTCATTTCCGTCACGTTCTTAATGTTGAATGCTTATAACGTCAAAATGTTCATGTAAATAATGGAAACAAATGAAATAAGCAATACACGCGTTTTGATCATGGAGATGTGCAAAACAATTGAATCAATTAACGCCCCACGTATACTTCTAGTCATGGAGATGTGCACGGAATGTGGCTTAGTGAGCAAGTCACATATCACTTCCACCCTGGTAGCACGGTCGAACCCTTTCTACCGTCCCAAACCATCAATCTCAGCTAACATGTCCATCATGTTACATTTGGGGGTCTGTTTTTTGAAGTTGATTTTCTCAGTTCTAGTGCTTTGTTTTAACATAATATACATCCAATAGTATAACGATTTAAGATTTATTCTTGAAATTAAATTATTAATTTAAGATTCAAAAATAAAAGTAAAGGGTGAAGAGATGAAGGTATTTTGAATTAAAATAAAATTCAATCTATTAATTCTCATCAACCACTAAATTTTTTTTTTTTTTTTTTTGATAATTTACTTAAAATATTTATAAGTTTGTTATGTGAAAAAAAAAATACTACGGTAGAAATAGAAACTAGAAAGACAACCCCATATGGGCTCCTGGGCACATGTTAGGTATTGGTTGTGGATATCTTGAATGGCCCAACAGGCCTAGTGTATGCAGATCTATAATCCACACTTCTAATAAGTTATGGGCTAAGAACATGAAGTGATTGTGAACTCAAGAAACTAAGGCTACTCTTTAGTCTTTACTTAAAATCTGGCCTCGCTCTTGCTTAACATGTTGTAACAATTAGTTAAACAAATTTAAAAAAAAAAATCAACTTGTTTTATTTTGTTTTACTTAAGACTGCCTGTTGTCGAACCATGCCCATGACACCAGAGCCACATCGATCAAAACCACCACTTCCTTCCCCCTCCATCCCTTCAAGCGTTAATAGGCTCGCGCCCAGCCCTTCATGCCCCTCTAGAGCGGTTTTTTCGCATCCATTTACACCCCAAAAACTTGCAAAAGGGTTTCCACCTTGGATGGTTCACGCCCCTATACATTAGTGAGCAAAGGTCCAAACCCGACCCGACCCGACCCGACCCGAGACCCGATCTGAACATAAACGAAGAACCGAATTCGTACCCTAATAATAGGGTCGGTCATCGGTCCAAGCAAAGCCGGTTCCTTCGGTCCAAGATTCTAGACCCGAACCCGATTTTATGAAGATTTGTGTGGGATTGCATGGTAAACATTAATAATGTTTTTTTGCGTATATTAATGAACATATTATCTTACGAGCGTCTTATACTCATATGATATGATAATGTTGATTTGTGTAAATTAAGCAATTGTTTTGTTAAATGTTTCTGTGTTTTATGTTTGAGATAATTTGGTTGTTTTATATGTTTTGTTTTATATAAACTAGACTTTGTTAATGTTTCTGTGTTTTATGTTTGAGTACGCCCCACTTATGGTGTGCGCATATAATGTATATATGTGTGGTCCACGGGGGGCAACAGTAAAGTTGCACTAGTTTTAACGTTATTTTACTAGTTTCGTGAAAATAACGTTAAAAACGACGGACGGTTAATCATGCATCATGTGGTGGCGTTGATAGCCAAAAGACAAAGTGGTACATGCACCGATCGGGTTTGTCCCGATTGCTAAGTGTTTTGTGTCTTATGTCCAAGGCTTGATACCAAACCACATCGAGCCGCGGGTCTCATTGGAAGCAGCCTCTCTATTCTTAGGGGTAGAGGTAAGGCTGTCTACATCTTACCCTCCTCAGACCCTACCTTAGCTTTGCTATAGGTGGGATTAACTGAGTATGATGATGATGATGTGTTTTATGTTTGAGATATTTTGGTTGTTTTATATGCTTTGTTTTATATAAACTAGACTTTGTTTAAGAAGTTGAATCATTATTATCTGCATTTTGCAATGGCGTTTTAGGATTCCAAACTTTGTGGTGGCTTCAATTTCAAATAGTATCTAGAGGCTAGACATCAAGTATACTTAATTTTTGATCTTAATGTGTCAATGATATTATTGTTGGCTCAAGCAGGTGGCAAGTGATATCTATCGAATGATACGATCAGTTAAAAGCTACAAAACTCGTCATCAACCGAACATATTTGCAACGCATTTCTACTATAAATGTCGTATTATAAACATTCAAGTTCATCTACAAGACTACAGCAAGCAGCATGATGACAACCAAATACATACTCATCGTCATTTTCAATCCCATAAACTTTTGGAAAGAATAATTATCAACAAATAGAAGAAGTTAAAGGGCTGATTGATAAAGCTAGAAGTAATAAGTGCTGTTGGATTGCTTAAGTGAGCAGACCCGAAGGACAATTGTTATTTAGGCCTAAGATTTTGCCGCATAATATATAGCAGGTCGTTATTTTAGAATATTAAATCGGTCCATCGGTTTTTCTCGGTTTTCATGTGCTCCTGGACCGACCCGACCCGAGAACCGGCTAGAGTAATAATCCTGGACCGACTAAAGAACCTAAAAACCATACCCGGGTCGGTTTTGGTGGATTTTCGGTTCGGTCCTCGGGTATTTTTCGATCCGGCCTAATTCTGCTCACCCCTAACACACAGTATAACTTATAAGTATCAAACATTCAATTTGTTACTCCTATGACCTATCTATAAAATTTTAAAATTTTCAAAAGAAAGTGTTAGTTTTTACATAACCACAAAATGGTTGACTTTAATGAATTTAATGTAGCAGTTCTAGGTGACGCATTCAAACTGTCAAGGTTAGGTAGGTAGGGTGAGTATGGTTGGTAATTAAGGTTTGTGTTGACTTGTAAAAACAAAGTAAAGTCATTTACAAATATGAAAAGTCAAAATGAAGTACAAAAACGGTCCTTAGACTTTGTATAGGCCAACACATTCAGGTGTCTCAAAACATAATCCTTTTTCAATCTTAGTCCAAATTCTAACAAGGGCTAAGATGGAACTGGAAGGACGGTGTCACAGGGAACACCATGTCCCGATGTGCAGTCCCACTGGTGGTGGAGCCGCTTGGTGATGAAAGACAAAGAAGACCGCGCCCCACCTTTGGTATCACCCCCACCTTTTGTGATGTAGCACTATGAGATGACTAAAACACATGGCCAAGTTAGTTCATTAGATGTCCAAATCCAAGTTAAACCAAAAAATTCAAAGTTTGCTAACACATGGATATAGTCCCAATCTATGTGCTAAAATTGTTGTGTTAATTGAGCATTTGAGAAATTAACAATAAAAAGAAATAATTTATATACTTAAACATCAAAACATTTAATATGGATAATGATATCTAGTCCCATCATATAAGTTACTAAAAAAAAGTAAAACCAAACATTAAAAGGCCAATAAACCATATTATGGGGGTGTTAAAACAAACACTCACAAATATAGTGGGCCTAAATATAACCTATCCTTTTCAAAAATTAACACCTTTTACCAATTGCCAATTACCAATTTACCCTTTATTTTTTATATTTTTTTTATGATATCCATTTCAAGTAGTGCTTTCTTTTAGGGTTTCCAAAATTGGGTCACAATTGAGACCAACAAAAGCATCAGAATCTGCTTCTCCATCAGTGAGCAATTTCTCTTCACCATTTATAGCAGTAACTTCTGGCCTTTATTTGTTACAATTTCTCATAAACATTTTATCTTTGTTTTCACTATCCAGGTTGAATTAATTGATGTTTTATTGTTTATGCCAATTAACAAGTGATCAAGATCAAGAATTTTGTGCAGATTACTGGACATGTAATAAAGTTTAATAGAAAGTTGAAGTCTTTTTATTATTATGATTGGTTTTTGATGGACTGTTAGGCACAAGTTTGTTACTTTTTGAAGGGTTATTGATAAAAGATTGTTTGGAGGGTTGGTTGTGTTTTATGTATTAAAAATAAAGTATGGCTGCTGGCACTGGTTTTTCACCATCATGTGTGATTGTAGAAGATGGTTTAGATACTAATAATAATAATAATAATAATAATAATAATAATGTTTCTTCTGGGATGGAAGAAAGATTAAAGGATTCAGACCAGTTGGGTCAACTGGAGGTTGGAAAACCGCCAAGACATCTGTCGGTTGCCCGCCATAGCATAAGCACTGCAAAGCTGCTGCCGCAGTCTGCAAATCGGGTATATAAATTATTTAAAGTTTGAAACTTGATTCAAACTTGTTTGAAATTTTTTATTATGTTTCCAAGATTTTTAATTTTTGATTTATGTTACCGTTTGTTGACATTTTAAGTGATTTGTTAAGGACTTTAACCTTGGGATTGTTGGGGAATCTGAATATATGCCGATGATGATTCGATCAGGAAGTTGCGCGGAGAAAGGGTCGAAGGAATACATGGAAGATGAACATATATGTATTGATAACCTTTTAGAACATTTAGACAGGGTAGAAGGTTTACCTTCCCTTGGAGCTTTCTATGGGGTATGTAGTTATGTATGCATGCCGTCTTTTTTCAATTAGTATATACACCCTTAAAACCAACGGCTATGATTGATTGATTTGACGTCAACAGGTTTTTGATGGGCATGGTGGAACTGATGCTGCATCTTATGTTAGAAAGAACATATTGAAATTCATAGTTGAGGACTCCCAGTTCCCAGGCTGCTTGAAGAAGGCGATCAGAAATGCATACCTTAAAGCTGATCAAGCATTTGTAGAAAACAGCAGTGTTGATATATCTTCAGGAACCACCGCATTGACCACTCTTGTATTTGGAAGGTGGGTGAGCCTCTTCTTGTTTCCATGTAGGCAAAGTGGTCCAGTCAAGTGAGTTGAGTAACGGGTCAAATTGGGCAACGTATGGACGTATGGTTAAGGTTGAAATGGATTGGCAGTGGCGGATATAGAAATGTTTTTCAGTAGTAACGTTTTTCATTTTTTTTTCATTTTAGTAGCAACGTTTTCCAAATTTCGTAAAAAAAAAAACAAATTTTCCACTACGCGCTCGAAGTTGAGCCGCAACGGACGCGACCCCTGCTTCTTCCTTATGTCCGCCCCTGTGGATTGGGCATGTTGGGTTGAACCGGAACCCTTTTGTCCAAAATATATTATCTTTTGGTAGATATTAGTGTGTTAAATATTTAATTACAATCTAGTTTTTTATTTGAACGTAACAGAAGTTTATGCATTTAATTCACTTTGGGCGACTTTCAGCTCGCTTGGCTCGTTTTAATGAATCATCACTCAAATCGACCTATTCATATTCACTTATCTTAATGCCTTTAATTTTTGAATTTGCATTGCTCAGGTTGATGGTTGTTGCAAATGCTGGCGATTGTAGAGCTGTTTTAGGAAAACGAGGCAAAGCAATAGAATTATCAAACGACCACAAACCTAATAGTATACCCGAGAGGCGTAGAATTGAACAGCTTGGTGGCGTGATTTATGACGGATACTTAAATGGCCAGTTATCAGTGTCCCGAGCTCTTGGAGATTGGCACATGAAAGGCTCGAAAGGCTCTGGTTGCCCATTAAGTGCCGAGCCAGAGTTGCAAGAAATCTTATTGATGGAAGATGATGAGTTTCTTATAATGGGGTGTGATGGACTGTGGGATGTCATGAGCAGTCAATGTGCTGTAACAATAGCCCGGAAAGAATTAATGATTCATAACGACCCGGAAAGATGCTCAAGAGAGCTCGTTCGTGAAGCACTTAAACGGAGTACGCGTGATAATTTAACGGTGATTGTGATATGTTTTTCACCAGATCCACCACCTTGGATTGAGATTCAATCTCAAATGGGACATAGGAGGAGTATCTCTTCAGAAGGGCTAAATTATCTTAAGGGCATTTTAGATGGTAATTCTTGAAAATCTGTGTTTGTAAAGCTTTATGTACTTGTTTCAGGAATATATGGTGGGAATTATTGACATCTCTGTAGTCGTTTCAGAACAAAAAAAATGTCAGTGTCAATCGTGTCAGGTTAGTGGGTTGACAAGTTTCGGATTGGAGGTTTGAATTGTTCAACCCAAAGGCTACCCGTGTATTTATTGGTGTCAAAAACATCAACTCTAACCTGGACACATGTAAAATCATGTAACCCAAACATAACTTGTTAAACCCATTTATTTAAATGTGTCAAACAAGTTGTCGGGTCTTAATCAAGTTGTAAATATGTTTGGCGGACCGAGTTGTTTATTTAAACAAGCTAGTGTATCTTCCTATTTAACTTAGATGGTGTAGCAGCCAATTGGTAAATCCAAATACGACATTTTTATAAAACAAGTCTTCCTAAGCATGACTTGTTTAATAAACTAGTCTACCAAACACGACTCGTTTATTAAACATGTCAAACATGACAACCCAAAACTTGATTATATATGTGTAGTGTTTGCGTTAATGTTTTGGGTGAAATTCCCACCCCTATTCAAGCCATGTTTTTGTGGCTTGGAATGCGTTATGCACACAATTCAGATTACGGGATTCGATTATCTAACTGAAACAGAAATATTACAAAGATGTAAACCTCTTTTTGGTCCGAATTGTTCATATATTGAACTCATACAATAGATTCAAAGCTTAAACAATGTGGCTTGGAATTCGCAAGTGTTCTTTGGCTTCGCATCTCACGAGCAGTTAGTATCACAGTTCCATGATCACAGGCTCTCAAAGTTCTCCATGGATTTCATCTTCTTCTTCATGGCTCGACTCATGACTGAAGATAAATGTTAAGACATCATATTATTTCGAGTCATCATGCAGTAGGTAGATTTTGGTTTATGTTTCAATTTCTAGTATTAATAGATAAAAAGATCATCCATATTATATCTAATCACAAGAAAAAACTTTAATAAAAAAAAGTTATAAAGTGTAAAATTGAACCCAAGCAAAAAGAAATCAGGTCTGTTATGGAATTATACAAGTTACCTTGTTGACGAGGTGCAGTGTTTGCTGAGATCGTGACATAAGACTTTGCTCACTTCTCCTACTTTAACCGATCCTTTCTTAATCAATTCTGCCAACTGTGGATAAATCACGTAACAGACAACCAAGCACATAAGAATAAAATAACCTATGTTCCAGCGTTCCAGGTCAAGACATGTTGAGTAACGGGTCATAATCCACCCGGGTAAGTTTTTGGTATGGTCTGGGCCATATTGACAGATAATAACGTTTGTTAAACATTTTTATAGAAAAGGGGGTTAAATTGTGATTACAACTTTAAAATTTGTTCAATAATAATTGAATTCATGGAGTAAAATGGTTCAAGAAATTTATACTTATAAATACACTTCTGATTTTTTTTTAATCTGTTTGAATTATTTGATCCATTTGACTGACTAATCTTTTGATTTGACCCGCTACAGATGATACAACTATGAATCGACTCAATAATAAGAAAATGAATCAAAATTCACACGTTGGAGGGATCCGGTAAATGTATTGAACCCTCAGAGACCAACAAGTTTTATAAAGCATTGACTATTTGACTCACCTCATCTTCGGTTTCCTCGAGTAATCTGGAATACGTATAGAAAACAAATTAGACAGATTGGTATATTATTCCAAGTAAACAGCATACTAAGAGTAAATTTGTGCAAAGTTTTTCAAGTAAACAACATAAAAGATTAAATATGCTATGGTGAATTGTTTTCTAATCTCACCTTCCACAATAAGATGATATCTCCTTTGAGTAAGCACGCGATTCTTGCTTATCTACACATGAGAAGAACGGTTCTTGCTTATTTGCAAAATGAAATGAAAACTTATACAAAAAGAGGCATATTTGTTAAATAGTTAAAGCATGTACTAAATAATCACGTCGGTTTAGTCAGTAAGCTATAATCTAGTCCTGCTAAGCTAAAGTATTGACTGTATAAGACAAGCTTACTGAAGGAAGTTGTCACCAATACATACTGCTAGTGATATTATCCCAGTCATCCACTTTCATCCATATTTTTTTGGTTGAATCCACCTGTGTAAATGATCACAAAGCACCCCTTTATTAATATTAAATATATGACATATTTAATCATTTATTTATGATAGATATATGATATTGAACATTTATTATATATAAGATGTTAAAAACATTCACCTTCTGAAGAGTGTAGTCCTGCATCTTATCACAAAGCCCATCCAGGAGGTCAACCACTCTCAGTTCACTGACTCTGTTTAATAAAAGTATAGTTAGTAAACAAATTTTGATTCATCTGATCCCTGCAAAACTTTCTAGCTGTAATGCAAAGGGTAAAATATCCGATAAAAAGAGGTAATTATTTTTGAATTTTTACTTGTAATCTATCACTTTTCCTCTCCGTTGACCTTTGGAGTCCAATCGATGCCTCATGTCCAGATGGTTTTTTGGTTTCTCCTGGAACAATTTAAATATATATCAACAAAAACACAAAAAACAACATACGAGGATAAGGGTTGACACTCTCACATAGAACAATTCAAGAAATGTAAACATCTTCCTTTTCCATTTTTGAGATCGGAAAATATAAATCATAATTTGAGAAATCACAATAAAGTGAGCAATAATAATCCTCTGGCGCAAGCAAGAGCGAAACCTAGGGGTTCACACCCGGTCATCGGAATTCATCAGATTTATGTTATAAAATCTGAAGATATATCTTTTTCAGAAATAACATGTTGAGCCAGTAGGAGAGACTAGAACCTATAATGAACACTGACCAAGAAGTTTTGGTTCCGCCACTGGGTGCAAGGTATATTATATTAATTCTATGAGGAATTGGATTTTAATAATCCGAACTTTGACTCGTTGGCTGGCGATAATCTATACTTAAAAAATTCCCCGTAACAATCCCAACTTTTAAACATATTATTGCTGGCAAACGAGACAAAGTTTGGATTATTAAAATCCAAGTCTACTAATTCGATTGATAAAGTTAAACACATCTTATTTACAATTCTTACAATGTGGCCCAATTAACATGATAATCCCATTTTTAGTTCCTAAATCATCAACTTTTCTTCTCTATCACCTCTTGTCATTTTTCTCATTTCTTTGAGAAGCAATTTCGAAAGCAGGATTGTTCAAAGTATGATGCAGGAACAAAATAATGCATTTGGAAGAAAACAGAAAGGCATACCTTCATCAATCCGAGTTCCAGCTCCTCCTACAAAACATAAAACCAGTTGATCATAACAAATTTTTACCATAAAGGTTCACTAAAGAAGCTATGTCATTGGGTGCATATACTAATTCAACTTTCAGTCAATAAATGTTAAAACTGAAGACAAAAATCATCGAGCCAGGAAGTAGTATTCGCCTTAAAATTGCATTATAGCACCTATAATAAGCTTTGTTTTTCAACAAAACAAATCATGAAAACTAACTTTAACTCTTAACCAGTAAATATCTTCATTAATCTTCAACTAAAAACTCACTAGCCAGTCAATTTAAAGTTTATATTACAAATCATATGTAGACATGTAGTTGTTAAAAGTCATCGCCTCTTGCGCCTAGACCATTTTTCAGGCAAGACGAGGCAATTGCACTTTAATTCTCAGGTGATGGTTAAGGCGCAAATTCCGGCAAGATTCCCAAATTCTGGAGAGTTTCCAGCCAGATTTCTACTTTTATCTAAGGAAAACTACTTTTATACACTAATAGCTTAAAACTTATGATACTAATGAGAGATATTAAATGTTATATACCTCATTTTATTTGAAAATTAGTATTATTTTTCTAATACATAATATGTTTTTACTTTTGTACTTTTTCGTTTTTTTTTATCTCAAGCCCTCACTTTTTTTGTGTCATGCGCCTAGACCACAGGCAAGGCATATGAGCATATGCCTTAAGTGCGCCTAGCGCCTTTATTAACTATGCTCAATTCACAACAGAACAAAAGGATCAATCCAATACAAATACCATTGTTGTTTATGAGAACAAATTACAGACTATTTTGACCTTAAACTGAGAAAATAAAAGTTAATTAACTTCTACTTTAAAAAATTTAATAAAACCATAACATTTTGTGCATTCTTTAACGATTCATATCAATTTCCTAATTAAAAAAAAAACAGATCGGACAATTTAAAAAAAAAATAAACTGAAAAACGAATAAAATACTGACAGCTACGGCATTACAAGCTCTGCATCGGTCATGAATGGAATGAGATAAAGATACAACGATGAATATCGTCGCCACGAATATCAACCGTCCTGAACACCACCGTCATCTTCTGTTGTTGTCTCCGACGAATACACACACACACACTCAAACACGCACTACGTCGGTTGTTTTCAATGAACTGAGATTTATTAATAAAAAGTCACTGTTGACCGGAGATTATTGTTACGTGGAAGACGAGTGTTTTAACCAATAAGAAAGTGACACCTGGCGTAGGACGGTAGGTCCTAGACACGTCAGATAAGTTGTAGAAATTATCTATTTGGTCCCTTTGAAGATGAGAGAGTTTCAGAACTGCCCCCTTGAGTATTGACTGTTGTTAAATAGACCTCTTTTTCTCCTAGATTCTTTATTAGATTACATGTTTAACTTATGGTAAAGAATAAAAAAAGGACGTTGGCAATGCCCTTTGTCAAGTGGAGGTTATTGATCATATCTAAGGGATTCCTTGGTTCGGGTCGAAGAAGCAATGTCACTCGATCCTTATCAAACTAACTGCATGTTCGTGTGGATCCCACCAGAACGCCTTCCACTTCTAATAGGCCACGAACTAGACCAGAATCATTCTCAATGAGTCCATAAAGAGTGATCCCATTTTTTTCATCGGGTCCGGGTAGAGACCAAAGATCTTAAGCGACCGATCAGGCAGAACAACTCAAAAGATAAAGAAGTATCGTTAATTGGGTGACGAATTAAATACACACGTATGCTTAACATTCATTAATGAAACTCTTATCATACTGTAATGTACTGTTATCTGCATACACTATAAATGCAAAAGAAATTACAAAAACGCTCTTAAATCATCATCATCAATCATCATTTATGGTCCTTGAATCATCATCATTTACAAGCTTCTGTTTAACAGTTTGAGTACAATTTTCTTCACATAGGTTGTATAACGAAAACATGATACAAAACCGCACATTGAACAACAATACCCCTAGGCCCATCAAGCACTGGGATAGATATCTGAGAAGTTTGGAATCTTATCCACATGTTTCAGTGCACGTTCCGCAATCTGTCGTGTACGATAGTCAGCATGCTGGAAAGCGTCCACGAGCGCAGTGCTAACGTTAGGATCGCCCGACACCTCATTCGCAATATCCTCCGACCTTAAAAGTCTTTCCACCATCCAAACTGCGCGCCTTCCTAAACTCTCAGTTTGTTTCTCGAGTAAAACATCAAGAACCGGCTTAATCCCTTCCACCTCGCATAAAACCGCCACCCCTTCTTCTATATTCACACTGTCGTCTAATAAAGTCGATAATGCAGCTAAAGATGCTTCAACTACCTTCACATCTGCATGATCTAACAGAGCCACTAGTCTTGGTAATGCTGGTCCTTCTAACAAACAAAAAGTATCTCTTCGTGAACATGAGCCACGATGCACCCGACATAAACCTGTCATCACCGGTTGTTTACCAAAACATGGAAAGATCGACCCCCAGTACCCCGGTTCAGGGATCTCTGGAAGTTTAGTCAGGTTTTTGGATTCTTGAGATAGTTTCTCTAAAGCATAAGCTGAGACCATCTGCACTTTATCAAGCCCGCTTTGTTGAAGGAGTTCAGTGAATACGCCTGTTAGATCATGGTCCCGACATAAAGAAACCGCTTTTGGCTCACTGGGTAACACAAATGTAATCCTTGAAAGTACCCCAACAAGCCCTTCTAAATACGGTGTTACAAACCGGCTTCTTTTTGGTTCTCCTTGTCGAATCGTTCTGATTCTTGAAATCATCATTTCAAACGCACCTTCGTCCAGTAGCTGACGGGTTTAGGCCTATATCTTCTTTAGGAAGATCTGCTAAAATCCCAACAGCTGCAGCTTGTTCTTCTGTACTTGCAATGTTTTCTGCAATTACTTTTATTAACCCGCTGAGTTGACCCACGGTCCCACGTAACGAACTGGCCAGTTCTTGACCCATGTGTGGTGAAAGGTTTTGTAGAAGTTTAATGAAGCCAAACGAAGATCTTGCTGTGGGGCTTCGACAAACTGCACCAGCCCGTTAATGGCACCCGAACTTTTGATAGCAGACACGACACCAGTTAATGTAGCCGGAGAGCTGGTCAGCCCAACAAGAACTTGTAACAGTTTGCATTCAATTGCGGGCCCGGTGTTACTGATCAAATGGAGCAGATTATGAATTATGTATTCTGACACAAAAGTCTGGTTGTTGGGACCCACGGGGATCGAGTCAAAGTCACAATCTGAGGTTACAATGTTTGCGAGTATTGTGGCAGAGATTTCTTTGAGTCGCATTGGGAGCTGGTTCTGGCCCGAAAAAAGGTGTTGGACCAGAGGTGAAAGTATACCTTGATCGACCAATATTTTGGCACTTGGGTCACAAGATGAGACTTGGTTCAGCGCTTTTAGAGCTGCTTCTCGAGACTGCATGTTACCACTTTTCATGAGGTTGATTAATGATGAACCAACGGTTCGAGCCACAAAGACTGTAACCTCATTGCTTAGAGCCAACTCGCCAAGGTATGAAGCCATGGACAGTTTTGTTTCTGGAGAGCCTGCAAGCATCCAAGTGATTAATTATTAACATTTAATACCAATAAAGGTATTGTTTGATACTCATCAAACCAAAGCATAATCTCATAATCTGTCTCCAAATCTAGTTTTATACCAAGTGTAACGACAGACTCATACTTAAATCATCGGACAAGGGTAATTAGGCCAGAAGACCACCCAACTAAAACGGGTATATATAAAACATTTTCCCCCATTTACGTTTATATATAAAAACTCATTAATCTTTGATTAAAGTAATTTACGCATTTATTTAGCAAGTGCATTTTATAGTTATAAAGTCAAAATTATATGTGTGTATTTTCTTTGTTTTTTCTGCTTCCGCTCTGCATCAGTTCTAATAAAGTAGAACCCAGTTTGACCCGTTTATCCACTAACGGGTCAATATGCCACCCCAAAACATTTAGCAAATAGTTAAAGTTTTAGAACTTTATGCAAATACCTTCAAGAATAAGTGTCAAAAAGAGGCTTCAATCTGCCATTTTCAGCCATTTGCCTCACATTATTCTCATTCTTCGCCAAATTTTCCAAAGTTTTATTTACCTTCTCAACTGTCGACACATTTTCAGATTTACTATTGCTCATTTCCAACTAACATAAGAATTGATCCATTAACAGAACCAATTTTATCACATAAAGACTCCAACTTTGAGAGCTCAAAGAGCAAGGAGACAGCTTCATCTCTCTCTTTTGACTGTTCATGAGACAAGAATTTGACTATTGTGCGCACATTATCCCCTTCAGCCATTATTTCCTGCAAGAAAAGCAGAACATTACGCTTATTTAGATTACCAGTCAAACACGTTTAAATTATAAGATCTTATGTCATTATCTGTTTTTAATGTTAAAAGTTTGACCCGTTTAGTATGGAATTGATCTGCAAGTGAAAAAAAGCACAAAATATGTTCAGTTAGATGTGTAAAAACCTTATTATCATCGTCATCTTCCACCACAACTCGAAGAGTCTTCAAAGTTGTACACCTGACTCTACGACTGCTGCTCTTCAACATATTAACCATCATTGGAATCAGCTCAGAATTCCTAATCATATGCTTATTTGAATTACTTTTTTCGCAAATATGTTGAACAAATCTTAGAGCACGCAAGATATCGGTCTCAGGGCAACTGAGATTCAACGATATCTGGGCCATGTCAAGCTGAACAGCCTCATTTCTAGCCCTCCATTCTTCAATTGTGTTCCTCAAAGCAATACTTGGATTCATATCAGTTGTTTTTAGTTCTTTCAATGTCAATGGGCAAACAAGCGTTTTGTTGCTTTCTTTACATTCATTGAACCACTTTTCAATGGCTGCGCGTTCAAATGTTTGCCCGTTTTCAATTGTTACAGGGTCTGTCATTACTTGTTTTGAAAGAGGACATATGAATGCATCATAAATAGGTTCTACGTGTAGTCTTTCGAATTGATAGCTCTCATCTGATTGGCTACCTGCTTCCTGACTTTCATCCCAATTCCCCGGCCATTATAATGAGTGTACGCTGTAAAAATATAATCAAATTCTGTGAAATATGAAGTTAAGACCCAAAGAAAGAGGGGAGATAACTGATTTCCTAATGTGTTTCAACTGAGAATGGTCAGAGGACACGGCCTCAATACCTTGGTTTAAAAAAGCGTTGAGAGGCACACTGAGGCGATAGGTTCCCTGGAGCCGAGGCAAGAGACCTGAGTCACCAAGTGTTTCTACAATATATTTACTACAATGTATCAATGTTAATGCTTGATCACACAAAACTTAGATAGTAAAACCTCTAAATTTATAATTTAATACATAAATAACCCCTCTATATAATCTATAAGGCATATGTACAACCACATTAGGCTAGATTTTGCCTGAAAACCGATGTGGCAACAATCATATAAACATAACACAATGTCAAAGATCGCCGATTCATTTCTTTATACTAACATATGACAAAGGAATCATCTATGTGTTCTATTATAACTTTCGTTGGCAATAATCAATGCAAGCAGTTGTGGAGCCAGGATTTTATTTTATTTTTTATTTAGGGGCAGTTTGGTAGCCTCTGAATAGTCATTAAGAGACTACGTCTGAATGTTTTGTACCTTTTAATGGTTAAGATGTAATTTTAGTATGAATGGTTCAGGTCGGGTCGGGTTTCTATCACTAAAGTTACAATCAAGAACTGTTTTCAAGTAAGCTTGACCATATAGTTTCAAAATTATTAAGGGAATGTAGCATTTAAAGCAGTTACACAATCAAATTTTGTAGCAGTTGCATTACTAAACTTGTAATGGATTCAGAAATTAAAAAAAAAAAAGAAAAAAAAATATTTAAGGAATTATATAAAAAACATTCAATATGAAACCACTTTTACAACAGTTGCTAATAAAAAAAAGATAATTAATAAACTAACAGCAAATATGCAAATGCATGCAAATCATAATAACAGAATTAAGATACAACACCACATAATTAATAAAAAGAAAGATGAAGCAAAATACCTTAAGTTCTTACTATTGATCAAACCTGTTGTAGTGATTAATATTAATATTAATAAACATCAGAAAGAAAGAAGGTGTAGCCCAAGAGATGAAATGGTATGTATCATGTATGGAATGTATGATGATTAATAACAGAAACCCAAAAGTCAAAAGTCGAAAGCATTTCCAAAAGTCAACGTTTTAGAGAGAGAAAGATGGTAGTAGTCGTCGTATTGGACCATGAAAGAGAGGTGACACGATTTGTAAGTTTCTGACGTTGACTGAAGACCATGATAACGTTGACTCATTAGTTTATTATGCTTGTCTTTGTCGATCCAAATCCGACCCGTATTCTTATTTGTGTTAAAGATTTCAATCCTAACCGACACATACAAATCTAACCCGTATTGGTATTTGTGTCAAAGATTTTAATTCTTTGATGCTCATAGAACTCTTCATCTATTTTGATGAAATCGCCTTAAAACTTCTCCTGTTTGTTCTCTTCCTGAATCTATTCCATTGGTTGTAAGTCAGTTGAGAGACTCAATCAAAAAACCTCGAAAAGGGCAGGGGAAGACATCGAGATTGGTATCCGTACACTGATACTAGTCGGAAAAGTAAAGGCCCGCCAACAAAGGCTAATCATCGGTACCTGTCAGGATAGATTTAGATAATAAATAGCATTAAGCCCCTTTACGTTATGACGGAACCGTAAAA
>JAUTDX010002854.1:0-47846 GCA_030844895.1 Ambrosia x helenae
ACACCCCTAATGCATATATTATTCGGACCATGTTGATGATGTTAGCCATGTTTTCACTATGTATTACCCCTGCTTGACCAAATTTGACATCAATTCACCGATTTGACTATGTTTTGACCATGAACTATAATGTTTAAGCATAGTTGGCCATGTCAAACCATGTTTGCCCTATGTGACTTAGGGGGTGTTTGGATTGATTATTCAAAACAGATTATGCGGTTGGAAAAGTAGGGGGAGATGCTTATAGATTATTGCGTTTTGGTAGCCTAAAAAACTGATTATCTGCGTTTTCAAAACGCAATCCAAACACTAAAACTGATTATCTGCATTTTCAAAACGCAATAATCTAAAAATCAGATACAAAACGCAATCCCAAACACCCTCTTAGTCCACAATGTTGTCATAACAACTCTTAAGATGTCATAACAAGCTTAATGGGGGATGTTATGGCCATGTTTCCACGTTCATTCATTGTTTTTTGATAATGAATAAAATTTGTTTCAATTTGTTGATCATGACTGATCTAGTTTGACCATGACGACGATCGACTATGTGTTGACCATGTGACAATATTGGTCTACGATTGACCAGGTGACAATATTGGTCTACGATTGACCATGTTTGTGAAGCCGATCTAATGTGTCATAATAAGACTTAACAGGTCATAGTAAGTCGTAAATCGTAATGTGACATTATAATGTTTAATGGGTAACTAGATATGCCCAGGTATTCACTGCCTGCAATGATTGATCTAATTTGATCACAATTCATTACGTTCTGACCAAGATTTGAAATGCATGTCCTCGACCAATCATGTTTGAACAGGACTGTCCCTAATGTGTCAAACAAGTTTTAGTAAGTCATAACAAGATAGGTGATAAAGAGTCTTAGTGGGTGATGTGCGAACGTGATGGCCGCTAATCCGGATCGATTAACACATAATAATGAAATCACGATAAACACGATCATATGACACTAAACTGATTCATATTATTCTTGTACATGAACGAACTTTTATAAGACTATCAGGTGTGGTAGAGGATCATCTTAGAAGGACTACCCGTCACGTCAGCAAAAAAATGGGCTCCCTCAAAAGATGACAAGATAAGGACTACTAAGGTTGTGTGTAGTGGGGGGTTATGTGGGCGTTTTAGCCCCTATAGCGCCGGGGAACACCGCCCCCCCGGGCGCTATAGGGCGTTATGAATGTATCTCGTTGTAGCATAACAGGCGCTATGAATGCTTTGTGTCTGGGAATCTGAATTCTTTGAATGCTTTTTTGACCATTGCGATTAATTTAAAAAAAAAACGTGGGCTTGTTTTATAAATATACATACATACATCACATAGAAACACAAACACACACACTCTTTGCATTCTTTGAGAGCATTCTGTTGAGAGCATAACACACACACTTTGTAATTTCTACACACAAGAGAAGGGAAGAGATGAATCCTTTCGGTAGAGGTTTCGGGTTTGGTTCCGAAACCAGTGGCGACAACATCCGACCTATAGCTCCGGGTTCAGGTTCAAACCCACAAAGTTTCACGAACCTATTAAACCAATCTTATAATTGGGACCCGAACATGTATAACATTAACATGGGAGGGGGTGTTTTGGGATGCCCATGGGAGGTGGGTTTAGCCAAACACAAGTGTTTGGACATCCCAAATGTTCGGGTCCTCAAATGCTTGGCAAGAGTCGGTTCCGGAGACACAGGAACCGGTCGAAGAGGAAGAACCCGTGCGAGGCAAGGCAATCGGCCGAGGAAGCCGGGCTCACAAAAGAAAAGAGACGGTCGTCGTGCCAAAAAAAACGTACAACCATGGACCGACAACGAGTTGTACTCGTTAGCCCGAGCGTGGGTTGACGTGTCGGAGGATCCTATAGTTGGTAAGATATATATTTTTTGGTTGTGTTATATTTTATTACATATAGTTTTTAAAACGGGTACTTATATATTATTGGTTTGTTTTTTTAGCCAACTACCAATCCAAAGACGATTTTTGAAAAGAGTCCGGGCAATATTTTTTGGTCTGGCTGGTATAGGAGAGAGCTACTGGGAGAACGATTCGATATCGGGCAAGTGGACCGATATCAAGAAAAAATGCACAAACTTTCAAGGCATTTATCAGCGCACCCGGTACGGGTGGAAAAGTGGGCAAAGCGACGGGGATATTTTTGCAGGCGGCTTTGGAAGAATACAATCAGGAATACGGGAATTTCCCGTACTTGAAATGTTGGCGCTTGCTGAAAGACTGCACCAAATGGCACACCGTCCGCCCAACGGTTGGAACTTCTTCATCTAGGGCCAAAAATACGAGGCCTTCAAAAAAGTCGAGGACCTATGACTCGGTTGATCCAAAAACGCCTACGTCTGACGCGCGTTATGTCGACCTCAACTCACCAGAAGAAATCCCTATTTTGCAGGGGAGGAAGGGGCGGAGGAGATACCTTGTCCGCCCGTCGACGGGCTGCTCGAGCCGCACGGCCGGAGTCTTTGTCGTGGTGAACCAGTTAATCCCGGCATTTGCTGAAATGAACCAGCGGCTCCAAGACTTACGCGACATCGGGCTCAGCGTATCCAAGAAAACCGAGAGGTGGTTGACATCATGAGGGATCGACAGTTTCAACGCGACTTTGATTTTTACACGCAGATGCACGACCACCTAGAGGGCAAAGCGTTGGAAATGTGTTTGAAACAAAAGAAAAAAATCGAGGAAAAATATAACCTTTGAGTATTTTTATCTTTTATTTAGGGTTTGTAATTTTTTTTAGTATTTGTATTTTTGTTTGTTTTAGTATTGTAATTTTTTGTTTTAGTATTTGTAATTTTTTTATATTTAATGAAATATTATTAACTATTTAATATTCTTATTCTTATTTAAATAAAAAACATTACCAATGATTACCCAATCATTTATAACTCCCTCATAACCCCTTCCCACTACACCCTCTTTTTCCATAACCCCCCTTCTATTACTTTTTAATATTTTGATACCATAACCCCCACATAACCCCCCACCACTACACACAACCTAAGGGTGTGAGGGTTGTCTCCATTAGGTAGTCTTCCACTCCTATTAGTCTAATATTTTTTATTCTAAATTGTAATAAAATAAATAATACGCCTAAAATTAAAAAAAGTCGCTTAACATTAAAATAGAAGTAAAGATTACAAAGTAAAAAAGAATGACGCCTAAGATTTAAAAAAAAAATACCAAAATAACAAAAAAAAATTATTAAAAACATCTAGCTATATTTTTTTTAATGATGTCTTGTTGCAATTTGTCGATAACCCGACGCCTCTCTTTGGGGAATGAGCTTAATTGTGTCGATCGCCAAAACTTTCGCCTCCTCAATTTTTAGTTTTCTGGTCTTCACCTTTAGTTTTTCCTCGTTGAGTCGGCTGAAAGCTTAAGTTGACCAATAAAATGTCCATCTTGGATGCGCTACCGCTCTCCGACACGCTTTGATTTTTCACTGCCGCTTCCCTTTGCTTTATCCCGACCTATTTAGTAATGACATAATACAGATGAGGATATAATAAATTTAATTAACAAGTAAAATAAATTTTTAAAACAATGACAAACCAATGGGACGATGCGCCTCCTCGATCGGGATATCAAACTTTGCTTCCTTGTTGATGTCGATTTCCACAACGAGCACTCGAGCTTCCCTCTTGTGAAGCTTTAGCATTTGTCTTTCTATGTTTTGCTTTTGTCACGTGGTTGGGGACTGTCGCCCATTTTGGTTCGTTCCTCAAAAGTTCCAAAGCTCGAACAAACTTGAATTTCCCCTTTCTCATATCACTCCGCTTCTTCATGACGTCATTGAAAATCATACTTTCGTTGTAACCACTAGGGGGTCGACTTAATTTGGTTGTAAATTACGCAAATTTAAGGCACAACTTGTTTATTTTTCTAAATTTGCCGCTTACCGAGTCCACGTGTCAGTAGGGCTTCGGTGCTTCCATTCTTTTGTGGAAGTTGGTTACACATTTTGACTAAAACCTGACGCCATTTTGGTTAGTGCCTAAAATTTGTATAAGTTTGTTTTGGTTGGTTACACAATATATAGTTGTAATAAAAAAAGTACTTTGCAAAAAAATTGTAACAACAATAAAGTGTAATAAAAAATAATTTGTAAAAAAAAAAATACTTACCAACAATGGGGCATGTGGGTGTTTCTTGCCACGCTAAAAGCAACGCCTCAATTTCGATTCTGGTCCACGGTTGCTTTGGCTTTGTCTTTTTTTAGGCGCCTTTGCCTTTTTTTGTTGGTGGCGAGGGTTGCGTTTCCGGAATGACATCATCATCGTCGTCGTCATCATCATCATCCTCATCGACGAGGCCCGCTCGATCTATTGGTGTTGGTGAGGGAGATGCTTGAGTTGGAATAAAAGAAGTAGGAAACACAAGTTGCATTTGCATTTGATTGAACAAATTCGATTGCAAAAGTTGTTGTATTTGCATTTGACTTAGTTGTTGAAACGCGTAGGAGGAGGACTGTTGGTAATTCGAAAACGTGGACGGAACCTCCGGCCGATAACATCCGCTAAAACCCACAGGGATGTTTACGTTTTGGTTCGCGTTTCGATTGGGAGTTTGGTTCAAGGTGTTCGGGTTATTTTGGTTGAATTGGTTGAAAGGATCCATATTTTTTTATATTAGGGTAAGATGTTTTTATAAAAAAAATGCGAGAGAAATGAGAAGATTTGAGAGATTTAAAAAAAAAATATGAGGTAGTAAGTGTAATTTAAAGGGAAGAGGGGATTTTTTTTTTAAAGTAAACTGTCATTTTGGCCTCTGAGGTTTGCCAAAAAATGCCTGTTTAGACACTAAACTTGATTTTTATCACTGGTAACCTTGACTTTTCATTTAGTTTCCATTTTGGACACCTTTTTTTAACTCAGTTAAAAAAGTCAATTAAGTCCAGAGGTATTTTGGTCATTTTATCTCTTAACGTTAAAAAACACATTTTTACTCCTTCTTCACAGACAACGATTCAAACTCTGTTTCTACCACCTTTCTTCCAAAAAAACCCTAATTCCCAAATCATAGAAACCCAAATCGATAGATCGACGATGGTATTCTGCAATTGTGGAGCTCCAACTGCAATACGTGTGTCTTCGACTTTTGCAAACCCTGATATACGTTTTTTCTGCTGCAACAAGAAGGGAAAGAGTTGTGGTTTCGTTGTTGGGCCAAACTACCATTGGGTTAGATTCCTAGTTTGATGAACAATATCAATGAAAGTGAAGAGAATGAAAAACGACTGAGACTCAAGAACATAACTTTAGAAACCTCGGGTGGGACACTCAAATCTGAGAACAAGAAGCTGAAAACTTATCTATGTATGACTTGGTTTGTAATCATCATGTATTTTATCATTTTTAGTTGAATGTTGGTTCTGATCAAGAACATGAAATGTATGGTGTTTCTTATTGTAATGATAACTGATGGTTGAATGATCAATGTATGTTTGCAAAGAATTTAGGTTGTTTTGTAATCATCATGATTTTGTTATAATGATCAATGAAAGTTTGTAATGATCAATAACCATGCTTGTGAACAAACAGAAACATACAAAAGCAGCAAAGTAAATAGTTAAAGTAGTCTAGTGCATACATGAGAGACAAGATCAAGCATGACATATAAGTCTAAGTCAGGAAACATAACTAACAGGACATAACTAACAGCAAACAAGAAGCCTACTTCCAATGACAATCGTCATCCGAACAGTAGTCTGAATCTGTTCCATGCTCTCATTCATAGGGATCATGGTACTAATCATCCTCCTCTGGATTGGAATAATTCCATGCGTTCTTCAACACCTCTGAGTCATAGTCTTTACATGGGTCAAGCTCCTCTTCTTCAACCTCTTCTTGAACAGCCTTTCCATCAGCCTCTCCAACAGCCTTTTCATCTACCTTTTCAATAACTTCAAAATTATCTTCAATCTCTCAACCACCTTTTCATCATCCTTTTTAACAGTCTCTGGATCAACAATTTCAGGATTATGGAATGCAGTAGTGCAATAACAACTTGCCTATCCATTTTAGAGATGGAAATTGAACTTGGAATGCATGAATGTATTGCAATATTAGGTGATTTATATCAGCTGAACAATTAAGTCTCCAATATTCTAGAAATCTACCCACTAACCCAATAAATGTACTTCGTTGAATGCAACTACTACACAAGAGTGAAACTGTCAGAATAAGAGTCTAATACTTGTCCTGTGCCAAAATGGCCCCTGATATTTGGTCCAAAATGCTACATTAGACACAAAGGTCAAATTATTGAAAGAATAAACTACCAAAATGGTCATTATACCATACTAAAAAACCAAAACAAACCAAAACAAAGCACTCAAAATACATTAAACTGCCAAAATAAACATAAAACCATACCAAAGTGACCAGTCATAATACTACCAAAAGACCATATCATAGTTGTCAAATACATACCATAACACCATACCATATCAGTCAAAATAGAAACCACCAAAGTGACTAGTTTTAATACATAAAGTGGCATAACTAAACTGAAAACTACATAACTCGTGAACCCCCAGTTGTTGAACCAGCAGCTTGTGAACCCCCAGCTTGTGAACCCCTATGTCACACCCCGCCAAGGCAGGAATATGGGATATAACTCGAAAGGTTTTCAAGCACAAGGTTCAAGCAAACAACTAAATAAAACATAAGTTTGATTTCAGCTTGTCAAAAGTTACAATTAGAGAATTTCGTTGTTTTTAAAATCTAAGGATTTTACATTCAAACTTCGTAATACTTGCTAGTTCAAATAAAAATTCCCATGAAAATGGTGTCATGTAACGCATGCTTGAATCCCAAGTTCCATTCGTGAAAATCTATTACCTGAAAAACATGCATAAAAGATTTGTCAACATAAAGTTGGTGAGTTCACAGGTTTTATCAACTCGCTGTGAGTTGTTCTTGGATATTCGATAGTGATTCTTGTAAATTGTTGAGAACTATTGTATATTATTCGCGTTGAAAAGTTCACGAAAACGCATACATGATTAGGGAATTCGTGTTTGACTAATCATTGCCTAGCTAGGGCAAGATTTTATGTATCAACATGAGCTTATAACCAAACCTCTGACATATAGTGTCTCGCGCATTGTACAATAAAGACAACGTGAATACAGTAGAATAATAGCACTCTTTTGCATGTGGCAGGTTAGCGCGACTAACCAATAGTGGGAGTGTCACCAAATAGATTTATCTAAGTGTTCCATGGCTAACTGTTTAGTTAATGGTTACAATGTAACGTATGTACGAGGACTGTTGAGATCTCATGAACAAATTGTCTCATGTTTACAATTGTAGTCATGCTAGAATTCACTCTAAATGAAAGTAACTTAGATAGATGCATATTTTTTTCCCAAAAATATGAAAACAATAAAAAAGGGGCCATGAAACTCACCTGGTGACTGGATATGTGGTCTAGCAAAGCAGAAAAGTGAGATAGCTACTGTCCCGATAGTAAGTTCCCTATGATTATATAATTATCAACGACATTAGTAAGTTGTGCGTTCTTGTCGTTTACCATACAAGCTGCTCACCCGACTTGTTGTCCCTTGTACCATGTATATGTGAGGCCATTGTTTATGCACGTGACAATTACTACGTGTTTCATGTGTACCTTGTAAAATGCACGGTTTGGTGAATTTTGAGTGTTTTATTATAAAATAAAAAAAATAAAGAAAACGTTTCTATTGTTAACAAAACGGGCCCCACACGTCATCATGGGTTATCGAATATTTCCCAGTTTAAAATGTGTGGTGTTTTCCTTGGAAAAACAAGTGTTTGCCATGTGCTATAATATTATAACGTCAAATGATAGAATTTACTCTTGTTATAGCTAGTTTAACATATGCTCCTATAATATACGAAACTTTATCATGGAACTTTGATCAAATCCGAACCTTGTGTATAATAAAACGACTTCCATATTCGGGTTTATAGATACGAAGGTGTTCACGATTACGTGGGTGTATAACACCACACATAGATCGCATGCTTTTATATTCAAATATGAGGTTAAATTAACGTAGGTATATACATTTGCTCAAGTTTAAAGGTCGGATTTTCTTGTAAATCACTCGGCTCCATATACACATATATGTTTCGGATGTGTGTATACTAACATACGTGTCGACCTTGAATCAATATGTGTGGTGTACATGTGTATGCGCGTGTATATGGAATGAATGAATCTAAACTAGATCAAAGTTTATCATGTTTAGATGGTTAACGGTCGGTTATACATGTGACATGGATTCATGAGTTGGGTGTACTAGGTGATAATCAGTCCATATAATCTTGGGTGTAGATGCGAAAGTGAAACAATAGTGAGAGAACATACCACAAGTGTGTTGAACCGAACTATCCTTATAGCTCGACCACCTTAATTCCTCTTAGTACGACGTAGCTTCTTGATCTTGCGCATGTGTGTAGGAAAGAAAAACAACTCGGTGGGTTTGCTTGGGTTCGGCCGAGATGAGAGAAAAGGAAAGGAAGAATGTTGTTGTTTCTTGGTGAGTTTAGAGGTATTTATGTCTCAAAATGGTGAACTTTAGTCCTCTTTATATAGTCCGAAACCTTGTGAGGGGGTTTGGATGGTTGTGGAGCTTTAGGCAAGACAACTATTCTAGTCTTTGTGCATAATCAAGTACATTCTCAATTGGTGTAAATCCTTGACAAATTGAAAGTGACAAGAGCATGTTTGCTTAGTGGGTTTTTGGCTAGAACATATGAAATATATGGAAGTGTATCTTTGGCAAGCAATCTTGTCTTGGGATTTGTGTTTGTGTAAGAAAAGGGCCTAAAATGTTGGATATTTTAGTGTAATTAAATTGACTGTTTAACCAATATCTTTGTAATAAACATCATATAGGTTTGGTGGTGCGGAGTGCACGCCTATTTGAATTTATTATGAACTTAGGGGCGAAGCCCCTAATGGACGGGGGTCCGGAGGCAGCGCCCCTGGCTGGGGTTGAGCTACCTAAAAGGCAGTTAATGGAAAATTTTTATTTCCATTAAAATTGCTATTGTAAAAATGTATCAGAAAATTAATTTTCGAAAATAGAGGAACTATTTTGGCAATTTTGAAACCATTGGAAAACTGCCTAAAAGGCAGTTAATGGGCCAATTATTCATTAAAAAATTTCTTCTTGTTATTGGTCAATCTCTCTGGTTCTTTTCTCTCAATCAAAACATACATAAAATTCTCAATCTCTGATTGTATCCGATTGAATATTCGATTGAACCGTCGAATTGATTAAATCTGAAAGCGATTACGTGCCTTCAGAGATTTCGGTTATCCGATGGTTTGTTCGTTTGTTACTGTAAATTCCCCAACATAAAATGATGTAATTAGCTTAATCATGCTTGTCTTCTAATGGCATGCATGGAACTTGATCATCTTTGTCTCTTCCTCACACCCAATGGAGTTGATACAAGTGTGTGCATGTAGGTTGAAATAGAAGGATAGGGCCGGGTGTAGGGATTTGGCTTCAGGTGGAGTCACGTGATTGGTCATAATGCTTTTGAGAGGAAAACCATTTGGGAAAATTGCCAAAATAGCCTTTGACCGAATGGATTTGCGAAAATAGCCCTCTCAGCTGTCTTGGGAAAGACGGTTCCCAGTTACCGAGGCGTCTCAGACGTCTCCCAAGATGTTTCCCACTACAACCAATAACTCACCGCCACGTCATCACCCACCCACTCTCTCTCCTTCTCTCTATAATAATTACCCTGACATCTCTCTCTCCAATAACCAACGAAAACCTCCTTCTCTTTCTCTCTCTCTCGCCCTTTCTCTCTCTCCTCTCTCCATTAAACTACCTTGTACTCCGTCAAACTATAAACTCAATGCCTGGAACAAATCATCATTTGCCACCATTAACCAAACAATGAAATCCTCTAGTCAAGAAGTCCCTCTTCTCGCCATAACCATCATTATCCTACACCTCACCATTATCTTCTGTGATCAGAACAGAGCTTGATAAGCTTGGGGTTCAGTACACGTGGCCTGTGGCGAGAACGAGTGAATTACCTCAGTACAAGGAGTGTTTATTGGACGAAAGGACTCCTTTCAAGCCCTTTTCTCTTACCATTACTGCATTTCTTTTAAATGCAGAGAGGTTATGGAACTTCAATTGAATAATGCAAATATTTGCATTATAAATTCGTGAATTACCTCGCCATAACCACTTACAATTAGTTTTTCATTTCTTTTAAATCAAAGAAAAACACTCCATGACTGCATCGTTTTCCGTTGAAACTTTTGTGGGAGAGAGAGAGGAGAGAAGAGAGGAGAGAGAAAGGTAGAGAGAGAGGAGTAGAGGAGATTGAGGTAATAAACAGTGGCGGATCCAGGATTTTTTTTCCAGTGGGTTCACTGTTATTAGAGGCTCCAATATCATAGGACATGACACAAAAAATTTTTGGGTCGGTTCGCCGATTCGGGTCATGTAAGGATCATAACATAATAAAATACGATACACCTAATCAAGTCAATTGTTTGGTCATTTGCCTATTGTGGAATCATATGCAGGAAGCTAGTTGTTGTTATGATATCATAACATCTACTGCTGCAATGATACTGTCAAATTTTATGGTAACACCAGAGTTCTTGACCCAAATAATCAGATCTTTATTAAACAGAAAGAAAAACAACTAACTATTACAATCAAACCTCACTACAAACTCTCACACTCAATCTTCTAGATCATTAACACCATGATCAGATATTAACTACAAGATCTATACACTGATTACTCAAATCTATACAGACTGAAACCCTAGACCTGAATACAATATCAAGAAGACGACTTTGAGAGAGATTAAAACAAGTGAAACTCAGAAACCCTAACAACTGATCTAAAAAGCCTTATGTGTTCGAGATACACGTTTATATAGAGATCTGAGCAATGATCAGAAGAAACACAAATCCAACGATCTCAATTGATTTGTGTTTCTTTATCCGACGGTGTATATACGAGCTCAACATATCACACGGATTGTTGACTTGTTGACTTGTCAACCATTAAATCAACACGACTTGGGCTGGCCCAATAGTCTTCATCAAATCCATCTGCTACTCATGCAAGCCCAACTGCTACTTTAATTCCTTAGCCCATTTCCAGCTGATTCATCACTCCAGCCCAATCCTTCTACTAATATTATCCATTAACCTATGTTTATATAAAACCACAACAATAAAAGTGTATTAGTAATATTAAAACTATACATAATTTTAACACCCCCCCTCACTTTTATTGCCAAATAAATCTTTCATGTTTAACCAATTGCAAATAACTTCATGTTGACTTACTGCCAACCCTTTAGTAAATATATCTGCAATTTGATTTTCAGATTTTATATGAACAGGCTTAATGCTACCTTTCAAAACCTTTTCTCTTAGAAAATATAAATCAATTTCAAAATGCTTGGTTTTGTCATAAAACACAGGATTGTTAGAAATAGAGATTGCAGCCGAGTTGTCACAATACAAAGTAACAGGAAGGCTGACCTGAATATTTAGCTCTCCTAACAAGTTTATTAACCATAGAACTTCACATGTTGCAGTACACATAGAACGATACTCAGCTTCTGCTGTGGATCGTGAAATGGTGGACTGCTTTTTGCTTTTCCAAGATATTAACGACTTGCCTAAGAATATGCAATAACCTGTGACTGACTTTCTACTTACTAGACACTTGGCCCAGTCTGAATCAGCATAGGCAGATAGGTTAAACTCAAGTTCTGAACACCTTTCAAAGGTTATTCCTTTTCCAGGTGCACCTTTAAGGTATCTCAAGACCCTCATAGCCAACCTAAAGTGTGCTTTAGTTGGCTTGTGCATATACTGACTAAGCATATGAACAGAATATGAGATGTCTGGTCTTGTATGAGACAGATAAATGAGTTTACCTACAAGTCTTTGGTATCCAGTAATGTTCAACAGGTTACTGGACTCTTTGGCAATTAAAGATGTTACCAAATAGTTAGGATCAATGGGACTATTGGCAGGTTTGCATCCACTCATGCCATACTCAGCCAAAAGTTCCATACAATATTTCCTTTGAGTTAGGCAGACACCATTATCTGTGTCTATGACCTCAATTCCCAGGAAATATTTCAGCCTACCTAAATCTTTAATCATAAACTTGGATTTTAAAAATTCTTTTACAAGTCCTATTTCAACTTCATTATTTCCAGTTATGATTATATCATCCACATATACAAGGAGAACTATAAACACAGAATCAACATTCTTAACAAATAATGAATGATCACATTTACTTTGAACAAAACCATTTTCAAATAATACACCAACAAGCTTTTCATTCCACATTCTTGGAGCTTGTTTAAGCCCATATAGAGACTTTTTTAGTTTACATACCCTAGTATCATTTTTATCAAAATATCCTTCAGGTAACACCATATAAACATCTTCACATAAGTCTCCATAAAGAAAAGCATTATTTACATCAAGTTGGTATAAAGACCAGTTAAGTTGAATGGCAACAGATAACACACTTCTTATAGTTATCATTTTCACAACAGGTGAAAAAGTTTCATCATAGTCAATACCCTCTCTTTGACTATACCCTTTAGCCACAAGTCTAGCCTTAAATCTATCTATTTCTCCTGAAGCTTTATATTTTATCTTATAAATCCATTTACAGCCAATTGGTTTTTCTATTTTCAGGTAGATCAACCAATTCCCAAGTATTATTTCTATTCAAAGCTTCAATCTCATCATTCATTGCACTGATCCAATTAGGATCATTGCATGCTTGATGATAAAACTTAGGTTCAACTGTTTTATTTAACATGGATACAAAACATAAGTTTTCAGGACTAAGATTAGAATAGTTAACAACACTTTCTAACCCATATTTAACTTTTCCCTCTATAACATATTCACTTAACTTTTTAGGAAATACTGAACTTCTAGAAGACTTTCTAACAACTTCAGTATTAGGTTCAGGTGTATAATTTCCCTCAGATATTTGTTGTTCATCAACTATACTATTATCACCCTCAGCCCTACCAGTTTCAGAACTAGACCTACTAGGTTGCTGAGTCTCAGCCTTACCAGTAGTAGTCTCTAGACTGTTAACTGGTTGCTGAGACCCATGACAATTTTGTTCTGATGATGAATTTTTCTCAAATTCATCATTGGGAACACCATTGCCATCTGAATGTCTGTCTTCAGTTCCTTCATAGAAGTCAAAAAAATTTGTGTTATTAATTTCTTTATAAGATACTGGGTCAAAATCAGAAACTGTTTTTGACTCTTTAAATGGAAAAATACTTTCATAAAATCTTACATCTCTTGAAAAAATTACTTGTTTAGTTTCCAAGCACCAAAGTTTATATCCCTTTTTCTCATTTGAGTATCCTATTAACACACATTTATCAGCATGACTTTCAAATTTATCAGAACTATTTAGTACAGTACTATAACACAAACATCCAAACACCTTTAAGTGGTCAATTTCAGGTTTGAAACCAAATAATAGTTCATAGGGTGTTTTTCCTTTTAAAACAGATGATGGGGTTCTATTTATCAGATATGCAGCTGTTAAAACACATTCTGTCCAAAACTTTAAAGGCAGATTAGCTTGGAACAGTAATGACCTAGCAACATTTAGAAGGTGTCTATGTTTTCTCTCAACTATGCCATTTTGTTGAGGAGTATATACACAAGTGGTTTGGTGAATTATACCTTTTTGTTTACAAAAACCCTTAAACATTTGATTTACAAATTCAGTTCCATTGTCTGATCTAAAAACTTTTACATTTTTATCAAACTGGTTTTTTAAACTTATAGTAAAATGTTGAATATTATCAAAAACTTCATCTTTATGTTTCATCAAATAGACCCACACACTCCTTGTGTAATCATCAACAATGGTCAGAAAAAACCTATAACCTTCTCTACTTTTTATCCTATAAGGACCCCAAACATCTAGATGAACTATCTCTCCAACTGTTAAGGTTTTATGTTCACTAATAGGGAATGGCTCTCTATGTTGTTTGGCTTTGTGACATGTTTCACAAGGTAAATGACTACCAATAGTTTTTAACTTCAAATCATCTTTTAAGACCTTTAGAACTATATCAGATGGATGACCAAATCTTGAATGCCACAAACTAGTGTTTTCCACATTATTACAACTAATACTAGAAAACACAGCAGACTCACCACAAAAATACAGGCCATCAAGTTGATTACCAGTCACCAGGGTTTTCCTTGTGGAAGAATCCTGGATATAACAATTACTTTCATCAAATAACACAACCAACTTACTGTCCTTGGCAAGTTTATAAACAGACAACAGATTTACAGCATAATCAGGAACAACAAACACATCATACAATGTAACTTTATCATTTAACTTGATATCACCTATTTTAGTTACCCTAGCACTAGTACCATTTGGGTGTTTAACAGTTATGTTGTATTCAAGAACATCAACTAAATTTATCATGTTTTTGTCACTCATAACCATGTGTTGGTTGGCCCCTGAATCACATATCCATCCTAGTAATTTATATCCTCCACTAATACTAGCAAAAGAGAACACAGGTCTAAAACTACCACTGGTAGCAGAAAAACAATGGGCATTCATACCTGCAGCATTGCAGGTAGAAGAAGACTCTTCAGGCTTCTTATTTAACAGATTCAATAACTGATTGATCTGCTCAGAAGTAAACAAGCTTGAAGAATTATTAGTTTCAACAGCAGAATTATTCACACTGCTGTTACTAGAAGATTTTTTGTTTTGACTAGGTCTGAATTTCATCCAAGAAGGGTACCCTACTAATTCAAAACACTTATCTATAGTGTGACCAGTTTTATTACAATGGGTACATTTCAAGTTTTGATTAGCCATCTTGGCATTCCTTTTCTTAGCATCAGAGACCTGACTAGCTTTAGAAAGGAATCCCATGACTTGGCTATTATCTTTGGACCCATTTGTCAAGTTAGAGTTCCTATGGGACTCTTCTCTTGATACAACAGAGAATGCTTCTTTTACAGTAGGCAATGGTTCTCTAATTAATAAATTTGTCCTAACAGCTTGATAAGAATCATCAAGACCCATTAAGAATTGCATTAATTTTATTAATTGACTAAAATCATTGAACTGTTTAGAAGCATCACAAATACATGCAGGTAATTGTAAAATCTGCTCCATTTGTTTCCACATCATATTTAGCTTATGATAGTATTCAGAAACAGAGGATCCATTTTGAGTAAAAGAATTTATCTTTTGATATAACCCAAACACTACAGACCCATCTATTTTATCATAGGTTTCTTTTAAATCCTTCCATACTTCAGATGCTAATTTTGAATAAACTTGTCCTAAATATAATTCCTCAGAAACTGAATTTAGGATCCAAGTTAAAACAACAGAATTGCATCTGTCCCACTGTCTAGCAAGAACATGGTCATCACTAGACTTAACACATTCACCATTAACAAACCCTAATTTGTTTTTGACTTGTAAAGCAAGTAACATTGCATTAGACCACACATTGTAATTCTCAGTACCTTTAAGTTTTACACTCACTATAGTAAGATTAGCAGAATCACTAGCATGTAAATACAATGGATCACTAGCATCAAGTTTGTTAACCAGTGTTCTAGCAATAATATTGTTATTATTATTATTATTATTAGGATCATCAGTACCACCATCATCATCAGCCATTGATTACAAACAAATAGTTATCACAGAGATTCAGATAGCAAGCACAGTTTCACACAACAACAATCAAGAACACACACAAACAATCAAGAACAAAAACACACAAAGTTTTAACCACACAAAATGGCGAAGCCCCGTGGGTGTTCCAGATCGTCGATTCGTCACTCAAAAGGTGTCGACGCAGGTCCTCACGAGGGAGCCTCCTATGACCTAATCCCAATCCTAAAGCTAGATCAGAGACTCAAGCTCTGAGCACAAGACTCCTTAGGACAACTCTAGAAACAGTAAAGAACAATAATATGGAAAGATCTCACCAAATACTACCCAAGTTAGGGTTTCCAGTCAACTCGTAATGTACAACCTTCACTTAGGGTTGTACATCAGAGAGCAAAGAAGATTTGCTTCCAATCACTAAATCAGCAACAGAAAATATTCTTCTCTTTTTCTCCCACAGCGGAATCACCCAAGAACAGAGCTCAACCTAAGCTCTGATACCATGTCAAATTTTATGGTAACACCAGAGTTCTTGACCCAAATAATCAGATCTTTATTAAACAGAAAGAAAAACAACTAACTATTACAATCAAACTTCACTACAAACTCTCACACTCAATCTTCTAGATCATTAACACCATGATCAGATATTAACTACAAGATCTATACACTGATTACTCAAATCTATACAGACTGAAACCCTAGACCTGAATACAATATCAAGAAGACGACTTTGAGAGAGATTAAAACAAGTGAAACTCAGAAACCCTAACAACTGATCTAAAAAGCCTTATGTGTTCGAGATACACGTTTATATAGAGATCTGAGCAATGATCAGAAGAAACACAAATCCAACGATCTCAATTGATTTGTGTTTCTTTATCCGACGGTGTATATACGAGCTCAACATATCACACGGATTGTTGACTTGTTGACTTGTCAACCATTAAATCAACACGACTTGGGCTGGCCCAATAGTCTTCATCAAATCCATCTGCTACTCATGCAAGCCCAACTGCTACTTTAATTCCTTAGCCCATTTCCAGCTGATTCATCACTCCAGCCCAATCCTTCTACTAATATTATCCATTAACCTATGTTTATATAAAACCACAACAATAAAAGTGTATTAGTAATATTAAAACTATACATAATTTTAACAGATACATAATTTAAGCTAGACAGTGTTGTTTGTTAATGCCTTCAAATGCCATATGATAGATTATCAGAGGTATTCTAGTTTCATCTTCATTTTCACTTTCATCTTCATTTGCATCTGAACTATTATTACTGAGGTTAACAAAATCATGATGTTTATGTTATATAATAGACATTAAAACTGGGCAAGAAATTTGAAAAGTGTTAGTTCGAATAAAAAATAATAAACAAATAAAAGATGTTCATGAATTAAGGAGAATGAACACATGATTAAAGATATATTTGAGCTTTTCTTTAAAACATATTCATCATATAGTTTACCTAAAAAAACTGGAAATTGGAATTTGGAAGTGAATCGTGAACGGAGGAATTAATGGGGTTTTGAAGACTGGTAAAGAAAAACCCAAGATTGGGCTTAGTTTACTTAAAAAAAAATAGTTTAAAAATTCTGACATGGCTATGAATCGAACCAAGTATCTCGTGTTTAGAAGTGAGAGTCTTAGCCAGTTGAGCTCTTCATCATTGTTGGAATGGGTTCATCCATAAATTATCTATGGGTTCATCCCATATTTTTTTTTATAGTTCTCTAGTCTCTACTATAAGTACAAAACCGAATGGGTTCGTGTGAACCCGAAACCCTTCACCTAGATCCGCCCCTGGTAATAAATGAGGAGAGAGAGAGAGAGTGGGTGGGTGATGATGTGGCGGTAAATTATTGGTTGTAGTGGGAGACGTCTGAGACGTCTCGGGAACGTGGAACCGTCTCTGACGTGGCGGTAAATTATTGGTTGTAGTGGGAAACGTCTTAGGAGACGTCTAAGACGCCTCGGGAACTGGAAACCGTCATTCCCAAGACAGCTGAGGGGGCTATTTTCGTAAATCCACTCAGTCAAAGGCTAATTTTGCAATTTTCCCAAACCATTTTTGGGGTTGGTCAACAGTGTTCAGTAATTTTTTTAGTACAACTATTCTAGTGAAAGGTTAAGCTTAACACACTAGGCTTGTAGACTCGTCTTTTCTTTCTATGCATTCACATACATAATCCGTGTTGACCATGCCGAATATACACGTAAGTAGGTTGATGGGTTTGGATATGTTATGACACTATTACTGCATATATTCTTGACCACCACACACATTCATTAATGAGCTCCTGTCTCTCTCATTTCTCAATATATATATGCATGCCCAACGCATGCACACATATAGATGGTTGAAAACGTTAGTTTCTTTTAATATATATATATATATAGGGTATGGTTCAAATAAGAACCATAGGTTATTTAGGAACCATAAGAACTATTTGTAGCCATTGATCTTGAATGGCAAGATGGTAAATAATTAAAAGTTGATTTAATTAATTATTTTATAGTAGGGGCAATCTTGTACATTATTAGGCTATGTGTTACCCTAGCGCTACCGGGCGCTAAAGCTATCCACGTCGGAGGGCGTTGTGAGGACATGTCGCCGCGGCTGCCGGCGCGGGGCACTGCCCTGGGTAGAGTCGCGGGCGCAGGGGCAGGTGGGGTATGTGGGTTTTACCAAATCTGACCAATTGGAGAGAATTTCCGGCTGAGAATTTTTACAACCTTGACCCTCGTTCCTCTGACTCTTGTGAGTTGTTAATATGAAGAGAGAAGAAACGATCAATGTTATTTTTTTTTTCCGACAAACTGCTCCTCCTGGATTTTTTGTATGGTGAAAGGTAGATGACAATACATACAAATTGTTGAAAGAAAGAGAGAGACAGAAAAGTAACAGCTGGCCTATTTAATTAATATATTATTTTCTTTTTCTTTGAGTTGATTCTAGTTTATTAACTACCATTGTTTGCTTTTGTTATTTTAGTTTAGATATCAAACTATTTAGAAACATTGTTTAAAATATAAACTAACATAAATAAACGATGGCAATACATACAAATTGTTATTTTATTAAAATAAAATATATAATATTATCAAGATTTAAAACATTGGTTAAAATATAAACTAACATAAATAAATATTAATGATTACCTAATCATCATCCAAGCCCTCAACCAAGCCCCTCTCATAACACCCCCTTTTGAGTTTTTATAGTGAGAAAAAGTGTGCTTATGTGTCGCATACGTGGCTGCACTTTTTTCTCACTAAAGCCCCTAATTAAAGCCCCATAACACATAGTCTTATCCCACAAATTTAGCTAATCAATTATTAATATTTCTCTCCCCAATGAAATAGATAGTTATTTATCTCTCCTCTTATCTCTCTCACAATTAACTACAGTTTCCAAATTGTCATTCAAAACCTTTGTTTCATTTTGTAAAAAAAACTCTCGCAATTATACACATGAGTATGAAAAAAAAACATATGTATAACAACAGTGTCTTATATGGAGGCAACGTATACAATTATACACATGTGTATAACAAAACAATCACTTACAACAACTAGAAGTATATACAACTATACACATGTGTATAACAAACAATCACTTATACATATATGCATAATACGATTATACACATGTGTATAACAATTATACACATGTGTATAACAAACAATCACTTAACAACAACTAGAAGTATATACAATTATACACATGTGTATAACAAACAATCACTTTCAATCATCGCTTCAAAATCAAAACATCGGATGTCATCTTTTGTTGAATAAAATAGAAACCCAAATACAAAACAAATACATTCAAGATGCAAGAATATGTTAACTTGGCCAAAATCCTTTGAAAAGGGAGTTTATGGCTGATTGGATATTGCGACAATATCTGTGTACACCCAAGATAAAAAAAAATTTTGTTTTTTAGATGATGATGATGATTTGGTGATGTCACAACCAACCAATAATGTTTTATTTCCTCATAGGTTTTTGCCGAAAAAACAAAATTCAAATAAGTGTTTGTTCAATCCTAAAACCAAGATGATAATGAATTAATGATGTAAGTAATTATTAAATTTAGCGAACAATGATTCTTAGATATAGGAATTTAAAAATTGATGTTAGAGTATTTTTAGGAAACAGTTACAAAAGTTTACGTAACTGTTAGCAATTTAGAAATCTAATTAAAAAAACAAAATAATTTAAATATAAATTTACATATGTACCCTTTAGATCAAAATATAAATGGATGGTTAGGATTGGTTCTCAAGGTTCCTAACTACACTAAGGGTTCTTATTTGATCTCATTCCTATATATATATATATATATATATATAAAAGTTATATTACTATAAGTTGACCTATTAATATATAAATTACTATATATATATATATATAATGTATATATGTGTGGCCCTAGGAGGGCAAAAGTAAAGTTGCACTAGTTTTAACTTTATTTTACTAATTTGGTGAAAATAACGTTAAAAACGACGGACGGTTAATCATGCATCATGTGGTGGCGTTGATAGCCAAAAGACAAAGGGGTACATGCACCGATCGGGTTTGTCCCGATTGCTAAGTGTTCTGTGCCTTATGTCCAAGGCTTGATACCAAACCACATCGAGCCGAGGGTCTCACTGGAAGCAGCCTCTCTATTCTTAGGGGTAGAGGTAAGGCTGTCTACATCTTACCCTTCTCAGACCCTACCTTAGCTTTGCTATAGGTGGGATTAACTGAGTATGATGATATATATATAAAAGGTTATATTGGAAACCCTTGTTATGAAAATTTTATGAAAATTTTTAGGGTTTGTAATATACATTCTTTAATTTTTTTTTTTGCTCAAAATGCTTAGAATCATGTATATTATTTGCCATATTTTTTTCAAAAAATAAAATAAAAAAATGGGAAGTCAGAGTTTCCAGAGTTTACCGTCTAAGGATGGGTTTCCATATTATCCTTACCATATATATATATATATATAGGGGAAAGTTAATTTGAGAACACCTATATTTCGTGCGAACCTTGAGAACAACATCTAAAACCATTCAAATTCAAAATTTCTTTTTACATTTATCTTTGTTTCTAAAATACAATCCCAAAAACACAATCCCAAAAACACAATTTACGCGTAAAAATTCAAACGTATACGAAAAAAATTTTGTTTTTACACATGTGTAAATTTACTGTTTATACATGTGTAAACTGTTTTATTTACACATGTGTAAAAAGTTAATTTGAAAGTGTTTTTGCAAGAAAAGATGAATTATTTAAAAAGAACATTCATTTATTTTTTTTTGTAAGGAAACTTTCATTCACAAAAGCCACAAGCGGTCCTCAAAACAAGGACCCCCGGGCAACCAAACGAATTACATCAAATCCACGGGATAGTTACACCATCTAATCCAATCGATAGTTTTAATTCTCGATCTATGTCTAAACCAAAAGAAAGAAATCTTCTTAATGCTTTCCATCAACTCTATAGGTCTTCGCTTCTTGTTTTTGAAAATCCGGTCATTTCTCTCAATCCAAATCGACCAAAGGGACGAAAAAATGATACCTCTGAGAATGTACTTCTTGGACTTGGACAGAACTTGATCTTCGGCCACCTTCAAAACGTCTGACACTTCCATAAGGGCATTAGCAGACAACCGACACCAAGCGAACACTCTAGCCCAGATTTCCGTCGCAAAACAGCAGCAACAGAACAGATGAGAACCCGATTCCAGGTCCCTGTTACAAAAAACGCATTCCTGACCCTGTAAGGTAACGCCTCTTTTAGCCAACTCCACCCTAGTAGGAAGGCGCTCACGGATAGCCCTCCAAATCATAACCTTACACTTGAGCGGAACCCAACCTTTCCACCCAAAAGAAGGAAGCACACCTTGGGGAAACTCCGCATACAGCAGCTTTTTGGCTGATCCCACCGAAAAAACTCCACTAGAATCAGCTTTCCAGCACCATTGATCGCAGCCCCCCCCATTGAAAGTCGAACAAATCTTCCAATAAACTGAACAGCTCCGACACCTCCTCTTGCGAGGCAGGGTCTGATTTCCAGCTCCAATTCAAGACTTTGAACCCGTTTATAACTTTCAGACGATTGCTCACTACAACCCACTTATTCAGCTCGAGCCTGAAAAGATTAGGATAGACAACCCGAAGAGGGATATCCTTAAGCCACACATCACCCCAAAAGGATATGTTGTCACCATTACCGACCTTTCCAACAAAATAAGTATGCAAAGGATATCCGTTAGATAACCTTTTTTCCCCTATCTTCACTATATTCTTCCAACTTCCACTCGCTGTGTGAGAGCAAGGGAGATGGGACCAAGTCCGAGAAGCCCCATGACACTCGACAATGATTCGCTTCCAAAGACTATTGTCACCCGCTTTAAATCTCCACGTCCATTTCAAAAGAAGGGCTTCATTGATCACTTGTAACTTTGAAACTCCAAGCCCACCGGCTTGTTTAGGGGTTGTGATAACATCCCAAGCTACCCAAGGGATTTTTCGATCCACACTAGAACCCGACCATAGGAAACGACGCATGAGAGCTTCAATATTTTCGATCACCGCCTTGGGGCTTTATAAAGCGAAAGATAATAAATATGCAAGCTTTCTAGAACCGACTTTATAAGAATTAACCGACCCCCAATAGATAAACACCTCGCTTTCCAAGATGTTAATCTATTTTTTATGACTTCAATAACCGGATTCCAATTACTAATGCGAGACATATTTGCGCCCACTTGAATACCAAGATAAACAAATGGAAAAGAGCCTTTACGGCATCCCAAAACTTCCAACATATCGTTTAGTTTGTATTTTGATTATAATGAGGTTTGTATTAAAAAAATTTGATTTTGATTGATTTTTTTACTTGTTCTCACGGTTCTCACAATATTTAGCGTTCTCAAGATAACCCTCCCCCTATATATATAGGATTTGGTTCAAATGAGAACCTTTCCCCAAATTGAGAATTGAGAGAACCATTCTGGGCCACACATTTCTCTAAGGCAAAAATTTTTTTATATATATATATATATATATTTTTTTTGCAAAAATCGCTGCTTTATATGTAAGAAAATTTTTCTTTTTATTTTTTTTGTATTTTTTTCAGTATACACATGTGTATAATTGCATTATACACATATGTATAATGCAATATACACATATGTATAACTGAAATATACACATATGTATAGCTGAAAAATGCTATATACACATATGTATAAATGAAAAAAAAATTCAAAAAAAAAAAAAATTTCCTTGCATAAAAATGTGCGATTAAAGTAAATTTTTTTTTTTGCCTTTATATGAAATGTGTGGCCCAGAATGGTTCTCTCAGTTTTCAAATAGGGGTTGGTTCTCTTAGGGTCCCTACCCTATATATATAGGATTGAGATCAAATAGGAACCACCACCCTAGTTAGGAACCTTAGGAACTAATCCTGACCATCCATCTTCAATCTTGATCATAAGGGTAAAAGTGTAAAATAACAATAAAAATTATTTTAATAAGATAGTTTATTTAATAATCAGTTATTATTTACAATTATCTCTCCTAATCAAAAACCCTAATTCATCTTCTCCATTTAAAGATTCATCCACCATTTTCTTCTCCTATTTTAGAAATCACAATCCTCTCCCATTACGATTTCTTCTTTAATAGTTTCGTATTGTTTGTAACAAGGTTGCGTGTTCAGACTGAAATTAAGGTTAGTGTTTGTGTGGTCAGTTTGAATAATATTATCAAACGGTTCTTCTTTAGGTACGATTTTAGGGACGGTTAGGGTTAATGCTGTGGTGACGTCAGCAGCGTCAGGTAACGAAGAATCAGGATAGAGATTTAGGCCGATGAATGACGTCATTATAATTATAATAATAATAATAATAATAAGAGTTGCAGAGATCTCGAAGAAGGTGAAGCTGATAAAATTTGGATTTGAAGAGAATTAGAGGAAAGTAAAATTAGTACAAATTCAAATCGAAAGAAAAATATTGGAGAGATGAGATGTCAGGAAATAATATTATTTTTATGTTGCTTTTGATGTTTGAATTGGTTTAAACATCAAAACAAGGTTTGAGTATTTTTTTTATACATCAATGTATATTATATATATACATCTACGTATACTAACATACGTCGATGTTAATGTATATTTACTAACAGTAGACATTACTCATTAGTATACATTATATATACACACATGTGTCAACGATGATGATGATAAATGAAAAAACAATAAACAAAGTGATATACACCAATGTATTTTTGTGTCAATGATGATGATGATAAATGAAATAACAAAAAAGAAAGTGATGTACACCATTGTATATGTGTCGATGATGATGATGAATGAACAAAAAAAGAAACTAATATACACCAATGTATATCTGTGTTGGTGATGATGATGAATGAAAAAAATAAAAAATAAACCGATATACATGTGTGCACATTAACAACGTGAATACATAATATTTAGAAGAACGTATTTAAAAAAATTAACAAACTAACTGTAATTAGAAAAGAAATTTAAAAAACAAAATAAAAAAAACGTATAATAAAAGAATTCAAAAACTAAATATATATAATTAATTAAAGATCCTAATCTAATTAATTAACTTCCTATTTTGGTGGGTGGTGCAAAGTACAAAATTACCCTTAATCTAATTTAATTAATTAAATGAAGTTGCATTTAATTACAATCATACCATTAGAGATCAATGGCTATAAAATGGTTCCTATGGTTCCTATTTGAACCATACCCTATATATATATATATATATATATATATATATATAATAAGATGGTGTTTGGTTGTTAGTTTGATCTTATTCCTATTTTGGTGTATATCAAGTGTAATCTAGGTGGCTTGCAATTTGGTTTTGTCTATAGTGTATGTATATATATATATATATAGGGTCAAGATCCTGTACAAAGTGTTTTTTTTTGTGAGAAGTGTGAGAATGTGTTTTAGCCATTGGATCATCTTAATCTAGGGTGTGGATTAACTGAATGGCATTTTTGTAATTAATGTTATAATTTTATTAATTGATTATGCCATTAAGGGTAGGATAGTAAAATACACACTCTAAATAAATGTCTCATTAAAACCTCATCTATCACCTCTCTCCTCTATTTATTATGATTCTTCAAAAAAAAAAGAACATTATAGAAACCTCCTATTTTTTTTTGCTACGCAACTTTCAGAGATTGGGGTTCTTTTCATCATCAAAAGTGTCCAATAAATTTGGGAGCTTTTCCTAGAGAAATCACGTTTTTTTCTAGTTGTGTTATTAGTTTTTTTTTTCATTTATTTATTTTGATTGTTTTTTTAAATATGTAGTTATGCATATGAGGCTATGAACTATACTCATAAATGTATGTATAATTGTGTTTTAAAGTATATTATAGTGTGTTTTTTGAATGTGTTACTGATTGTGTATGATGAAGATAAAACACACTGGATTGTGGAGAAGATGATGATAAAACACACGGGACTGTTAAAACACTAAGTTAAGAATATGGTGATAAAACACACGGGTATGAACGTAAAACACCTTTTGAATGAAGCAACACATAATATGACAAATTAATAAACACATTCATTTAAAACACTCTAGTATGAACGTAAAACACCACAGTATGAGATTTGGATAATTGATGTAGTTGAATGTAAATGGCAATATGAGCACAATGATTCTTTATAAGAAATCAGTAAAATTCTTGTAAATTCAAACAAATCCCTAATAAAACTCTTATTTAATAACAAAATTAATTACACAAATTATCTCCTAAAATTACAATGTTATGTGCCTTATGTCCAAGGCTTGATACCAAACCACATCGAGTCGGGGGTCTCACTGGAAGCAGCCTCTCTATTCTTAGGGTAGAGGTAAGGCTGTCTACATCTTACCCTCCTCAGACCCTACCTTAGCTTTGCTATAAGTGGGATTAACTGAGTATGATGATGATGATGATGATGATCTCCTAAAATAAGTTTAACAACCCAAATTACAATGATGCCCCTCTAGTTAAAAAAATTGGCTGCCACATGTCACATCTAGATTGGTTCTCACACTTCTCACAAAAAATTGGTTTTGTACAAGAACCTAAACCTATATATATATATATATATATATATATAGTCTAAACAAGTTGATCGTCTTGGATAGATATGGTTACTTATATATGTTTTGCCGAAATATATATATATATATAAATATATGCATATACTAGGTTATTAGGGACCATTAGTTAACTATAAAAAAATGGTCTTTCGAGTGATAACATATGATAACATGTGTCGTTTTCAATAAATCATGTTCAACCCATATGTTAACTATTGATAAACATGGTTATTGGATAATATTAACTCATGTTTACATGTGTTTGTATCTTGATAATGTTTCATGATTTTGTGTGTGTTAATTGTCATAAGCACATTGTGAATTGTTCGGATTTGAGTGGAATTGTGTAATTTCCCACTTAGATATTATCACGTGTAATTGTCGTTTTGTTCGTACGTAGTAATTGGGTATCCGGTTGCTCTCTGTTGAGTGTGTGATTGACTTGATTATTCAACGCCAATTGTCTTGGATATTTTGGGTGTTGTATACGTAAACAGATGATCTATTGAATTTCTGCATTAGTTCGGACTTTACTAGACTCGAGATGACATAGTTACTGTAATAATGTCAAATGTACAAATAAAACGCTGTGAATCTAGTTAAGTGTACGAATATTGTCCTGAAAAATTGTCAGGTGTCACACCCCAGCTTGTGAACCAATAGCTTTTGAGCAAGTCCTTTTGTTATGTCCCCATTGCTTGCAAATCTTGCATGTGACATTTGTACCCTTCCTTGGAATTTTGGTACCTTTTTTCAATAGCTTTTAACAATTGTCTAACCTCTTCCTGTTCAGTACTAGACTTTCTTCTCTTCGTTTTGGGTCTTCCAACAGGCTTGTGGTATTTAGGAGCTATCAGGGTGGCGGGATAGTGAAATGGTTCCCACATGTCACTTCCATTTAGTGATTTAATGGTATGGTCATACACCTTCTTCCATGTATCAACCCATAGCTGTGTGAACATATTTCTCAGGAATTCCATCATCCAAGCCATGGAGTGCCATATTCCATATACAAGCTACATCATGCCTGCATGACATGCCAGTCAAGTTCCACCTCCTACAAGCACAGCTCCTTTCTGTGATGTTAACAGCCCTAACTTCATTCTCTGGACCACTCACCTGATAAACACATTCTATGATATTAACACATACACACAAATAACACATAAACATAGGAGTCTATACTTACTTAATACTTGCCAGGGCCATACCAAATGACAGAATATTGGGCAACATCATTTTTTATCTTCTCAAACAGGTCTGTAGCTTTTGGTGTTAAAGGGCCTGATGATTTTGAAATCATTGTACGAACAATCATCAACCTCTTCATACAGTACTCCCTTAAAAATTCAAGACAGGTGATAATGGGTTTATCCCTGCCTAGAATCAACTACCTATTGAACACCTCACAGAGGTTGTTCAACATGATAGTACACTTTGGCCTCTCTGAAACATAAACAAGCAATCATAGTGTTATAAAAAAACTCAAATATTCATTCAAAATAACCATAAACAACCATTCTTACCATTAAAAAAAGCTCTGGACCAGTGTTTTGCTAGAATAGCCTTCAAGTACTCATACAGTGCCTTGTCTTCATTCAGGATTGCAATCATAGCCCTCTCATGTTTAATATGTGTTGTTGCACTAGCTGCATTCCACAACAAGTTTTTGTAGATATCACCCCTCCACATAGGTTTCATATTTTCATGTATATGTCGTAGATAATATCTATGCTCAGCACTAGGATACATTTTTTCAAGTGCAGGAATGAGAACCTGAAATTAGAAAGAGAAATGTTAGCATTTACAGATGTTAAAGTTGAATCTGATGAATGAATACATACCTTTTGTCGATCACTGATGAAGGTGAAGTTGCTGTTTGATGCCAAATCCAAATCATCTCCTAAAAGCTCTAGAAACCATGTCCAACTTGCTGTTGTTTCTGCCTCAACCACAGCAATGCCACTGGGTATATCCCATTGTTGGCATCAACAACTACTGTAGTTAAAATTTGTCCTGGAAAAAGGCCTTTTAAGAAACAACCATCAAGCCCTAGTAGGTCTCTCAAACCAGCTTTAAACCCCTGCTTTAATGGCCCTAAGCAGACATAAATTCTCTTGAATTGCCTTGTGGGGCTGCCAGGGTTAGGTTCACTCTCAACATCAATCTTAACAGTAGTACCTAGGTTAGATGTCATCAACTCAGCACCATAGTCCCTTAGCTGTGCATATTGGGCATTGTAATCACCATTAAACTTAGTGTGACGCCAGCTAATTTTAGAAGCATTCAAATATATTATATTAAATTCACGTAACCGTTTAAAGTCCTTAACAATAATATCTCGTCGACAAGAGATACCTTCCTATACATAGAAGCGATAAATCATTTAAATACGCTTTTATAGTGTTGAAAATAATAATACCGTATTGTGAGTAATAATGTGATAGCTAGCAGACATTTAATCGAACATTATAAGTTTTAAACGCGACTATAAACATACACTTATATATATATATATATATATAAAGACATATATAATTTATAAATAGTCCAAATACTCATTTTATGTCGGTTAGTATAAATAATTTACGTGAAAGAATTATTTAAGTGGATAATCGAGTTGAACTGTTAATGAGATGCACATTTTAAAGGGTTTGTATACGTGGTTCACATCCACCTAACCCACCTAGATAACCCTAACTATATAATCAACTTACATCTTCTTCTTCCCCATTCTTGTATAAAAACCCTAGCCCCCAAACTTCTTTTTTTCTTTCTTCTCCCTACTCTCCTCTCCCGCACTCTCTCCCTCATTCTCCTTCACACTTTGAGACCTACAAAACCCTAGCCTACATATTACCTCCTCCCTTCTCTACCTGTTCATTCCCTCAACCACACAACCACCACCGAACATCCCCTACCCCATGCTCACCGTGGGAGCCGGCCGATGGACACACACTACCATTAAACCCCATCTTTCTCCCCCTCTCTCTATAGTACGGTGACTAGACTTGGGTTCCGATCGAACCCGTAGGCCAACAACAATAGCAACGACAGTGTGTAGTTTGGTTTGGTATTGAAGCCAAGGTGTTAACCGAGCACGTGAATGGCCCGATTTGTAGGTCACCGACCAGTTTGTTGATGTTGGATGGTTAAGGATGTAACGTCGGTTGGTGACCGTTACGACAACCGGTGATAGCCACGACATTAAGGGACCGAACGATGTTGATGTCGAGTGAGGTGCAGGTGCTCGACATGGTACCTGGAGCGGTTATGGTGCAGTAGTTGTGAGTTGTGACCACTGATCTAGGTTCGGTTGTTTCACTTCCTGTTACATTTGGTGTCATGACCGGCATTGGGCACGGTGGTGGGGTGTCGTTGTTCATAACGAGTGTAGGTTAACACCAGTCAAAATCGGTCAAGCTCGGGTCAACTTAGTCAACGGCTGGCCAATGATAGTCAACGCCAAACCTGGTCATATCTGTTGACGCTCACTTGGAGGCTCATTCGTGTCAGTTCGCGAGCTGTTTGCAGGAAGGTATAACGCGCGCCGTATCTTTAGTTTATTTATTTTGTGTTACGTTGTATTTACACATATATGTATATATATAAAAATCATAAAAGCTTAAGCGAACCGAACCGACATGGGAAAATAACCATTTTATTAATAGTTTGAACGATCAGAAAGATGACTAACTTATAATAATTATACTGTTGCGATAAAAACAAACGCCAAACTATATATGTATACATAGTACTTATCCAAAATGTATAGTCTATCTTTATTATAGCTTGGGCGAGTCAAATAACGACTAACTTATGTTCATGCATATTGTTGTCAACATTATCAAAATGACGAACTATATTTATGTATTTCTTATAAAAGCATAAAGTTCACGTTCATTATACTTTTAATAACTTGAAAACCTGAACCATTTGTCGAGTATAAAGACTTAGTTAAATTGTATTGTGTCTTGTGAGTTTGGACAATTGATTTTTGGGAAAAATATAGACAACATGAGTTGTCGGTTTTATACAAAAACAGAGGAAACTCTGCCCAAATTTTTATAAAATATAAGAGACATATTGGACGTTGAAATTTATAATTATATATATATATATATATATATCCATATATGTAAACATAATATGTGCATGTATCATCCATTCTTCGAAGCGAACTAAAACACGAGTCAAGTTACACGTAAATTATTTTTACTATCTTAGATACTTCTTTCACAACTGGTTTCAAGTCGCGATTCTGAATACTATAATAACGTAGATATTTTATACAATTATACATTCGAATAGACTTTCAAGAAAACAAAACCAAGTTCCTGTCGGTTTGTTAAGTTATACATACTTCGAGACGCGTATTTGTCAAATACAAGTCTAGGTAGATGGACAAACAATCTTTAGAACCAAGAAATGAAATAAGCTCATTTGCATTAGAATTTAAGACATCCTTTACTTGTATTAGGACTCAAGAGATTCAATTAATCCAAGTTCAGACTTGTTGCTACTTGCTAGTACTTACACAGTTAATTTCAGGTGAGTTCATACTTGTCCCCCTTTTCTCTTTATCACTTTTGGGGCTCAACATGTATCATAAGCAAATACGCTAAATGCTTTCATACACACATGCTCAATCTATCAAACATGCCTATATACCATTGCCATGCTAGAAATCAAACTCTATGATACAAAAGCCTTAGCATACAACCCGCCTTAACATGTATAGCGCTATAGAAGTAGCACACCGCCCTCCTGGGGTCATTTTTAGTTTTAACGGCCTAACTCGATAGTGTTAGGATATGCAGTGGTAACAAGGGATTGATTATGCCTTTTGTATGATTTTGTATATGTAATCTATAGCATGATGATTTGAGTAAAACATTTTATTATTATGTATGTATTAAAAAACTAGTATGCTCACCAATGCTTTATGTGTTGACAAGATATTTTATACATGTTGTAGGAAAAAGCTTGATGAGATGATACAAGAAATATCACTTAGGATTCGGCCTTAGAAACAAATGAAAAAAATCTTTATTTTACTTCATGTTTATGTTGATTTATTTCCTCGCGAACAAATTGTATACTTGTTGAATCTTAGATACTAATGAAATCCAGTTTAATATACTGTTGCAATTTAGTGTTATGAAGTCTTTGAACAATACATCACAAGTTGCGCCTCGATGTATTCCGCTATCGGTTAGGGTGTGACACTTAGCAAGGGCCTTTACCTTAGCCTTAAAGATTTGATTACTTGTTACTTGAACTTGGTATTTGTTTTGCACGATTTCTTAGAGTGCCCCTATCTTAATTTTGAGGATTTGTTTTAACAATATGCTCAATCTTTCTTGCAAGCCAACTAACCGTGCATAAATTCACATCCCGTGTTTGAATACATTCATGTTTTTTTGTGAAGTGTCACAACATACCATGTCCCATGTTTTTTCAGATTTGACACATGCAAAACCCAAGGTCATGTGGGTTCTATCTTCTTTTAGAAGGCTGGTTCCCACCATCTTTACCCTTCTTTCTCCACTTGACCTACCCTTTCTCTTAGTTGAAATTAACTTATTATCCTTCTGTTTTGATGAAGTTCCAAACTTAACACTCATCTGTCCTTGTCCCACAGGCTTTATAGAATTCGGATATACTCCAAGACAAACAACCCTAAGTCTCCTTGATTCATTTCTCACTATATGTAGTTGCGTCCTAGACTTTACTACATATTCCTTCACACTATTCTTAATCACTTTTTTATCTGGAAAAACATTGTCCAAGAGAGAATGGGCAATCTAGAGTCGCTTATGCACCATATGCTTTTCTAAATCTCTGTTTTTTCCTACACTCCTTAACAGCTCTTTGCAAAGTGGTGTTGTCTTCATCATTACTTAAACTGTCAAAATTATCTAAGTCTATGTCAATGTCTTCCTCATGTGGGTTAACATTTTCATCATCACTAGCATTAAATTCAACAACAGCCTTATATTCATCCATGTTAACATCAATATCATCATCTGCATTCTCCTCATCAACTATGTAGTCCTTATCCTCCCCATCACTGCCCTCATCACTACCCTCATGATTACCATCATCACTACCCTCATCACTAAGCCTATAATCACCATCATCTGGATCAGGGTTTACTTGAGTACCCTGCTTCACCTTGTTCTTCTTAATGGACATAACTCTTTTCCTACGTTTTGCAAGTATATAAGAACCAACACTATCATCACTACTACTACCATCATCACCACCACCATCACTATCCTCATCCCTACCATCAACACCCTCATCATCTTCCTGATAAAATTTTGCCTTTGTTATCACACCTGTATTAGTAGGATCAGCCTTGGTTATGACACCTACATCACTAGGATCAAGTTGTGTTGGATTACTTGAACTGGAAAAGGTTACAATAGGTTGAACATAAATTTTTATCATCCTATTATTTCCAGCAATTGTCAGCATTCTATTATAATCAGATTGAGTGTTTAATGGTCTTAACCCAAAGTCTAAATCCTCACCTGGTACATGATAATAATACCTAAAATTGGAAACTTCTTCTTCTAAATACCCAATTTCTAAGACCATATCATTAAGCATTGCAGAAACATTACCATCCACATAGTCAATATATGCCACCTTACTTCCTTCATATGCACTATTTGGAAAATCAGTAAGCTCACCCCTATAATGCAACTCTACTGAAAAAAGATTATGTTTGTTACCTGAAAAAAAATTGTTGATGATGTCGAGGTGATGAAGACGACGAAGATGAAACAACGTCAAATACTTACTTTATTCGAGGTGATGATTGAAAACAACATCCTTGTCTTGAAACTTCCACGTTGGATAATCGAAGTTGGAACAAAGTCGAATGTTGTTGATACGAGGTGAAGACGAAGACGGAGATCACAGTTAGGGTTCTTTAGTAGGGTCTGTAATGAGTGAAAGGGGTAAACGAAGGAGTAAATATGTGTTTGAATGTGTTTTTTTAACGTTAAGAGATAAAATGACCAAAATACCTCTGGACTTAACTGACTTTTAACTGAGTTAAAAAAAGTGTCCAAAATGGCACCTAAATGAAAAGTCAGGGTTACCAGTGATAAAAATCAAGTTTGGTGTCTAAACAAGAATTTTTGGGCAAACCTCAGAGCCAAAATGGCAGTTTACTCTTTGTTAAAAATCTAACGGGTATATAACCGTTGAGGGCCCTACCCACCAACATCACAAACCAATCACCATCACCCGTCTTCAACATGTGTTTTTGGACGAAAAGGCCGGAGAGGCCCGGCTGGGGAGGTGTTGGCCTGCTAAGACGCAAAGGACGGGGCGAAGACGGAGCCCATACTGGATAGTCTAATGATCCTACCGATCTATTTATACCCATCAGAACGGCAGCACCGGAACCGTTGCAACGGTTTAACAAACAGTCGCAACCGTTAACAAACCGTCACATCCTATCGGTTATTAATATTACAAACTTTCATATCTAACCTTCTAGTTACATAAATTACATTTAACACCCTAACCTTACTAGCTGGGTAGTAGTTAATATTTAACCAAATATTTAACGAACTTAACAAGATCAGGATTATTTCTAACATACCGATGATGGCTCTTGACTACCCTAATTACTTAAAAACATTGATGGACTTATTTTTAAATGTTTTAAAAAAAGTTGTGACCGGTTAGTTTTCTAACTTTTAAAATTTAGAACCCAATATGTGATCATCATACTTTGTTTTATTTTAAATGTTGCAAAAACAGTAAGACATTCTTTTTCTCCACAAACTTTATTTAGTCGCAGTAGTTAGAGGTGTTTAACGAATCGAATAACGAATTTTCGAATTATTCAAATCGAATTTCTCGAATTTTTAATATTTTTACCTGAATTCGTATTGGATTCGTATTCGCTTAAAATTCAATTTATTCGATTCGTATTCAATTCGAATAAGAAACTCGAATTCGAATTCGAATAAATTCGATTTAGTTCAAATTTACCATAAATAATAAATTGTTTTACTTTTAGTTTTAAAACTAATATAAACTCATTCTTTTTAACATATAAAATACAAATATACAAAATTGATAAACAACAATATGTCAAAAACGGATTAGTAAAAATAGTAGAGAGTATAGTTTGTTAGAGTTTTATGATGTATAAGATAAATATGTAAAATATGGTTACGATGAAACTTGTAGAAACTATAGTTTCTTCGATTTTGACCAAAATTTAGAAGTTTCTTTTTTCAATGTGTATATTTGTGTATATAATAATGTGTATGTGTGTATATATATTTAAAAAAATATACATGAATCGAATCGAATTTAAAATCATAAATTTATATTCGATTCGTATTCGATTTACTGGACTCAAATTCGAATTCTTAATAATCGAATCGAATTCTTGGTAATCGAACTAAGTAGAATTTTGAATTTTTCGAATCCGAATCGAATTCTAAACACCCCTAGCAGTGGTATTAATTATCACCTACATCTTGATTTGCAATGGACCAAAGATGTCGCAGGCCCGTCACAACATGATTGCTTGCATTGGTTGTGAATTGTTTATAGGCCAACGTTGCCTTTAGGGTAACTTATTTATTAGTAAGACATTGATTTTGATGTCTTTTAGATACAAAGAAGTAAGAGTGTAAATGAGCCGAGCAGCTCGCAGGCTATTTGAGATCGGTTTGATAAAAAGCTCGAAACGAGCCTTTTTATTTATATTATTTTTATTTAATATATTAACTAATAAACACTAATGAGCTAAGCCCGAGCCGAGCTCAAGCTTGAAAAACTACATATGAGCCGAGCTCGAGCTTTAAAAATAAAGCTCGAACCGAGCCGAGCTCGAGCTCTTATAAGTTAATTGAGCTCGAGCTTGAGCTTGGTCAAGCTCGGGCTCGACTCGGCTCGTTTGCACCCCTACAAAGGAGTGGTTAGTATGTGAAATAAGATCATATAGATGGATGTTGAATTACATAGATAACATAGTATATCAGACAAATAAAACTTAAGATATCAAGCTTTAAAGTAATTGGTCATATGAGACCCGCTTGTTGCGACAAGCGGAAACATGGTCGGTTCCAATCTATAATCTATCTATAATAACTTATAATAAAAGAATTGAATATTGATGATGTGGCATTTAATGGAGGCCTCAACCCTCCTTTGAATGTGCCACGTGGCATGTTGAGGTGAGAGTTTTTAATTTATTTTTTTATTTTGTTTTCATCCATTCTCCTACACTTATCTAACCCTAATCTCTTTAATAATTTAAAAACAAATTTAGATTTTCTCTCTCTAATGTTTCCTCCCATCATTTTTAAACGTTAATATCTTTTTATATACAAGATTTTTTAAAGAAAAAAATTACACCAAATTAACGAGCGTTTTATTATCTTTCCAACGAGTACCATAGTGCTATATAAAAAACGGAGAAAAAAAGACTATTTTTTATGGGGTTTCGTTCATACAGGAAAAAAAACACAAATTGTTCAGGTTATTCATTAATCATGTTTTTTCTTTTAAACCAGGTTCTTATATACAATGTTGAAATTTAGCCCAATCGTCATGCTATAATTGGAATTTTACTCTTCTAAAGATGGATAGGTATACTTCATCAAAAGAAGCTAGGAGAAAGAATCGCGCAACACTGCAACACATGGTGTCACCTTATAGCAAGGTTATTTTTTTATTTATTTAATTACAAGAGTAATAATGATTACTATTAGTATTAGTATTATTAGAATGATTATATTTTTCAACCCCAGGACACTCCCGGGATAAAAGCTAATATAGCAAAGAGAATTGAAAGCTCAACAAATATAGTATTAGCATGCACAAAACATATTCGGTGATCATTGGTTTTTTTTAATCGAATTTTGTTTAGATAATAAAAGAGAAAAACCATTTGAAAATTTATTAAAATTTGATTAGTTACTATGAAAAAAAACCGATGAAGATTTCATCTACCTGAAGAAAATATGAAAACCATTTCGAATAAAATGTAGAAGAAAATAAGAAATATGATCAGTGGCGGATCTTGAACGTTAGCCAAGGGTGGCCGAAATCACGGCTTGACGGGGTTCGGGGCAGCGCCCCCTGTAGCGGGGCCCCGGGGTTCCAAAAGGCAGAGCCCCTGGCTGGGGTCGAGCTGATAATGGTTAAATTGCTTCATTAAAAATGCATTAGAAATTTAATTTTCAATAAATTGACAATTAATTTGGGGTTGGAAAATTTGGTATGATAATCTATACATCTAATAAAACAAAGTCCATGAGGACACTTGGCACTCCCTCATTTCACCTCAATTCCTCTCTCTTCCCATATTGTGCCATGTGTCCTACTCTTGTAATTTATAAAATTTTTCTTTTTTAAAAAATAAAAATTAGAGTATAATACATAAATATGATCAAAATTGGTCAATTAATACTTTCCTATTATCATTAACCTACCCAATCAATACCCTAAATCAAAACATACGTTCTCTTTCTTCTCCTCATTCTCTCTCATTCGCTCTCTCTCATCTGAAGAAGAAGATTGCGATCGTTTCTTCTTCATCAAAGCAAAGCTTCTATCTCCGATCATTGGTAACAATTCTTTCTTTCTTTTTCATAATATTCCTGTTACATATTGTTCTTTGTTATATACTTATTTTCAGATTTAATAGATTGTTTAACATCAGTCTGTTTGTTTGTTTTGTGTGTGTTCATCGGCTCTGATCATTCATCTTCTTCGTGTCACTCCTTCAAGGTAACCATTGTTCCTATTTTTTTAATACGATTCCTGTTATATATTGTTTGTTTGTTATAATGATTTTCATATTTAGGCGATTGTTTGTTTCTTATAATGATTTTCATATTTAATGATTTTCAGGGATAATCGATTGTTGATATTAACCTATTTTTTTGTATTGTTGATTGCTTTTAAATAATTTTGCAGATTTGGGGTTTAGGTTTCATGTTCTTCGTCTCTCTCCTTCAAGGTAACGATTGTTTCTTGCTTTTTCATACGATTCCTGTTATATATTGTTGTTTCGTTATAATTATTTTCAGATTTTTCCGATTGTTGAAGTTTCTCCATGTCATGTTTCTTTGTCTCTGTTCGTCGCCTGTTAAGATTGTCAAATCCTGTTATGTATTGTTTAATGCTATTTGATTCTAATATTAACCTTTTTTTGGATTGTTGATTGGTTTTTAATAATTTTTCAGATTTGGGCGTTTAGGTTTCATCTTTCTTATTTGACTACGGATATGATATTGTTACTTTAAGTTTCAGTGTTTAGGTATTGTGTTTTGTTTTCAATGTTTAGGTATTATGTTTGTGGTTGTCAATTTTGAGATTTTAATAATTTCCAGAATTGTGCTATGATGTTTCATGTTCTCTCATTTACTTCAAAGTTTAGGTGTTGTTTGTTGTTCTTAATGGTAAGTATTGTTATTATGGTTCATGCCCTGTTAAGTATTGTTTTTTTATTCTAATTCATGATGAGAATCATTCCTCAGTTGATGTTTGTTTTCGGGTGAGGTTGAATGTTCATATGTTCTTCGAGATGTTCTTGAGGATTATAATATTAGATGAAAGGTAAAAGAATGTTGGATAGTTTTTAGTGATTAACCCGCTTAGGAAAGCTATTCGGGTACGGGCTCTGTTTGTTGATTCGGGTCTCATTTATTAGCATTTTATTTGTTTCCTAAGTTGATGGCTTAAAGTTTGGAAGGATAAGTATAATAATTAATTGTTATAAATGGTGGTTTGAAAAGTCTTGGCTGTTAAAAGGAAGGGTCGATTTTTTGGTAAGAGATTGATTGATTGTATTATAGGAAAGTTAATAGCACAATTAGTTGTACACTTTCCATATAGTTATAGTCAAATGTATTAACTGCATAGTCAAATGCATTAACTATAATTGTTAGCATTATGGATCTTGGTTTGGAAAGTTGTTGAATGGAATTGATGGTGAAATTGGTTTGTAAAGTTATTGCACTAATTTTAATACATTTTTAAAATTTTGATTTGTTTTTTAATACTTTTTTATGGCGGTTGCAGGTGTATAATGATTGTGTTGCACCAGTGAGCAACGGTGGAGGCTGTCTTGTGGGTATCGATCATGGTCGTACTCATGACAACTGGGTAGTTTATTACAACTTGGAACAGCTATGGACCTCAAAAGAATCAACTAATGAACAAAGTCAAAGTCAAACTCAGGTAAATATAAGTGTGATAATAATTAGCTTTTATGATATGGTTACATTTTTCTATAATCATTAACACTAACGAATTTATATGTTCATCAGGACTTAGGTAAAGCTTTCGTGAAGGTATGCCGCAATGAATTTTCCTGATGTTAGCAATATAGAGTTTGTATGATTATCAGGTTTCGCTTTATATAATTTTTGCTTTACATTTGAGTGACTTTTATCTTAAGTGAGAATTTTATTTTGAACAGATAAATATTGCCCCAAGAGCTGGTAGGGAATTGGGTTATGTGAGGATGAAAATGGACCCGATCAAATTTAAGGAAGGGTTGCTGAGCAGCTGAGGTGCAGAATCTTTTTTTCTTTTTTTCTTTTTTTTTTCTAAATTTTCTGTACATTATATTTGTTTAATATCACGTACCTTCTTTTCCTATGATTTCATACAGTCGACAGTCGATCTTAGATCACATTACTGTTCAACTTGCGCCACGGGCAGCTAATGAGATGTGGAACGGTGAGGGTCAGGTGAGTGGATATTTCAGTTCTTTATAGAGTTTGTATATTGTAGAAAAAGTATACACTTTAAGAATCTTCTATAATGATATAACTTTTTTTAATACTCCTGACCCAAATTAATGCAAATTGAAAGTTGATAATTATTTTCGGAAAAACTAAAATTGAAATGTGGAAAATATTTTTGGGACGGACTGATAGAGGGAGTACGGTTTGGACAGTGATTATGAGCACATGATTCTAATTATTTAGTTTGGATATATCTGAAGGTATGGGGGAACCATTACAAATCAGATAAGGCGGCTTGGTGCTTCTTGTGATTGGACCAGAGAGCATTTAACACTTGATGAGCAGGTAAGTGGTAAGATAGTTTTTTGAATCATATAGTCACCTCCAATAATTTGATAGCTATTTTCAAATGTATAATGATAAATAAATGTTTACATTTTATTCTTTTTCTTACATCTTGAAATAATGTAGACTCTGTTCATCTGTTGTTAATAGTGCTACTATTAAACGACTTATTGAACTCTACGTGTTTGTTGCTGAAGCTATTATCGAGGCATTTCAAATGTTAAGATATTGATCCAATTTACATTGTATGTCAACTTAAGATCCTTCATCAGGATATCAAGTCTGCAAATATACTTTGGTGTCGTGAGAAAACGTTGCAAGTCATTTGCAGGTTTGTTTCGACTCAAAACTGATAAGAACAATTGGAAAACTTTTAAGGTATTTTGAATATAACAAGTGCGACTTTTGAATATGCAGAAATTCAGATTATACTTTAAGCGATTAAGCGGTATGTGACAGTCAGCAGGTACGGAAACAAACAATTAGTTGTATAATTGTGTATTGAAGCCAAAATAAAGTGAGCGTGTGTGTGTTTGCTGTGGGAGCCCATGAACAGAGGGAGCAATCTGGTAATTTGTTGAAGCGAAAAACATCCCTAAAGCAAGGAGGATCTGTTGGTAAGTAATTTTAGACATTCAAATTAAAGAAATTGGTGTAAAAGTGGGTATTTGTTGGATGATATTGCAATCCATAATTCCTTCTTAAATATAAAAACTTTTGATGATGCAGTGTGAAACTTTCAGACATGCTTTAGTTCATCAAATAAGTAAAATGGTGTTTAAACTGTTTAGTTTTTTATTTAAAAGTCACAATCATTATTTTTATTACGTACTGGACTCTTAATCAACAACTTGCGTCCTTTGATTTCTAATCTATAATTAGTCTTTTAATTTGTTTCTAATAAGTATATTGTGGATCAGATGATCTACAAGTGATATCACTAAATTTTAACAATATCATAGAATTTCATATCTTTTTTGGTTATTGTAGGTGTTATGGTCTTCTTCGGCAATAGATAAAGGAGTGTTTGCTTATTGTCGATTTGTGTCTTGATACAACAATGAGTTGTTTTTTTAGTGTTTTTGGAACTACTTATCAAATTATTTATGAGCAAAATATATTTTCAATCAAACAACATTTTACATCTTTGCATGTTTTTATAGATGATATCAACATATATGGCCTAGAGGAGAAACCAAAAGGAAAAAAAGTTATGGGAATACTTAACAAACAGAAGCTCACAAGTAATTTTAATGCGCTTAAAGTTTAGTTAAGATTATCTTAGACTTTATCAACATGGGATCTTAATATAAATGTGTGTTGTTTTGATAATAAATGTCTGTATTTATAGGTAAACTGAAAGAGATGAATGTCAAAAAGGAGAAAGCGCAAGTGAAACCACTTGGCGAAAGAGATGAATGTGGTGTATAAGGAAATTTTCAGCGATATTTGAATAAAATGTGTATTTGTTGCTTTTAAATTTTAATAAAATTTTTCTACTGTATTTTTCTTATACGTTATACTACTCCAAATAATCGTCCATTGTTAAACTGCGTGTCAACGCGGGCAAATATCTAGTCAATAATAAACAAAAAATAATCCATAATACATTGAGTTAAATGTTTAGTATTTGGGCTTTAGGAGTTAACTAAAAATTGGGTTAAATGTTTAGTAGGCTAGAGTCAATCATTAATAAACAAAGAAGAATCCATAATACATTGAGTTAAATGTTTAGTGTTTGGGCTTTAGGAGTTAACTAAAACATTGAGTTAAATGTTTAGTAGGCTACAATATAGACTAATCACTAAATAAATAAAACGAATGATAATGGTTATTGAACCTAAACGTTTTTTTTTAATTAGGGTGGGCCGGATTCAAAAAACCAGGGGGGCCGGACTCAATACATAAACTTTTTTTGAAAAAAAATCCGAAAATCAGTGCTTCTGGCGAAAAAACTGGGGGGCCGAGGCCCGGGCTGGCTCATACAAAGAACCGCCCCTGAATAAGATAGAATATAGAGTTATACTATGTATGTTATCTTAACTAGTGGTCTTTCAGGGCGTGCTCCACACGCCTTGACATTTTGTCTCTTCTAAAACGCCAACTCATTTTCTCTCATCAAAAATTCATTATCGATTTCTGTATAAAAAAAAATTCACTATGCGCGCCTTCTGATGTGTCGCTAAAAGATAATCGTGTAATTTTTTAATGAATCTGTATGGAAAATGTATACACAATTATTAAACAATAGATGTTTTAATACCATAAGATTTTCTATTTTATAAGCGGTCTAAATGTTCATTTTATATTGAGAGAACCTCATATAGAAATATGAGAGTGCCAAACACCCTGAGTTGCAACCTTGTTGCTAAACACCTTCAGTTTGAGTTGGCCTATATTTGTCCATTTCTTTCCCTTTTTCTGTACAAAACAAACACAACACACAGACCTACTGTGTGTGTATCTTCTTTCAAATTCTAAATACAACTCTAGACTATAAATGGATCCATTTATTATAAAATGGGTAAAATATAAGTGTAACTTAAAAAGAGGAAAAAAATACTTCAGGAGAATAGAGTAAGATCACGTTCACATGATTACATACCAACTCATATACTCTCACTTTTTCTCATCACCACAACATCTTCATCAATCTTGTCTTTCTCTATTTGTCATGTGAATACCTAATAGCTACCATCATCACAACACCACCATCCAACTCCAACCATCACATAACCTCCGGGTATTTTCAGACGACAACAAAAGTTATCATCACCACAGAAGCGGCTGACACACATATGGAACCTACGGTTTAAGTGGTGGTTTATAACCACACTATAGTTCTGGTGCGAGATACAGACAACAATGGGTGAAACAGATCGATGTCGGTGAGCCACCAAGCATCCACATCACCAACCGTCGCCACCATTCGCCTCTAGTAACCTACAAAGGCATAGAGACTAACCTTGGACAATGAGAAAATACAAAAGTGGCAGCGGCTGCGCGGAGAATACCGGGAATCTCCCGCGGTCCGCGACACATGGTGGAGACGGCGCACGGTAGATGTGGTTGGTGGCCGGCTGCGTACGTTAGAGTGAAGCAGCTATTCATTTTGTGGTCGTTAAATATATAGATAATAAACGAACAAAACCGAACGCGTGCAAAATCGAAAAAAATCGCATTATGTCAGGGGCCAAAATGGAAAAAAATTAATAAAAAAATTGGTGGCTAAAACGGGAAAAAAACTTAAACAAAAAGTAAAAAAATATTGTGTGGCCAAAATGAGAAAAAAAAAACTTTAACAAAAAATTTGGTGGTCAAAATGGAAAAAAAAAAGTTAACAAAAAAAGTAAAAAAAAATGTGGCCAAAATAGGAAAATTGAAACCTAACTATTTAAATAAGTTTGATTATTAATATTATGTAATAAAAATATTGAAGTAACTCGAATAGTTAACCGTTCTAAAACGCAAACTCATTTTCTCTCGTCAAAAATTCATTATCGATTTCGGTATAAAAAAAATCACTATCGAATTTTCTTTAGGAAACTGATTGAATTCAAATATTGAAGTAACTCGAATAGTTAACCTAGTGAATAGTATTGTTTTTTGGTACTTTAATTTATAGTTAACGGAGTTGAGTAGTAAACTAACAGAGTTGAGTAGTAACCTACGGGTAACAAAGTTGAATAGTATTACTTTTTGGTATATATAAATACCTTTACAAAAATAGAACATTCGAAAAAGAAAAAAACTAAGGTAAAAAACTACCTTCTTAAAAGAAAAATGAACATTATATACAAAGTAAAAAATGAAGTAAAAAAATCAAGGGAAACATTAACTAATTCAAAGGTGTAGCGTGGGTTTTGAACCCACATGCTTCAATGTAAATAAAGCTTACTTAACCACTCCACCAACATCACTTTAAAGTCAAACTTGCAAAACAATATACAAAAACCTAAGGTTCAATAGAATATAATAAAATTACTATTCAAATGCAAAGGATTATTAATATAGTACAATTGATTGAGTATGAAAAAACATGTTAATAATTTAATAACAATATGAATATGATAAAGAATTTTGGGAAGAGATAACGTACAAAGAACCTTAACATACAAAGCGTAAGAAGCATTCTTAGCTAGCCATTAGATTTAGACGGTAGCAAGATGGTAATTAACAACCCTAATCATATTTGGGTTAATCTAATCAAGGGTAAATTAGGAAAAAAACGTTTAAATTTGTTTCAAATCGTAACAACAGAATCAATTGAAACAAAAATTTTCAATGATTGAAATCGATTAACAAATCTGAATGATTACACAATCAAAATAACAGAAAAAAGTCGATTACATTGAACAAAAAATAATATCAGTATTAGAAATTAAAGATCAGAAAAACAGAGTATTAAAAATGGGACGATAAATCATCTGAAATCATATGTATTATGAATAAAACCACACGTATTATTTGTCAGTAGCACTCGATTTTGATTCTAGAAGAAGAATGAAAGATAAAAAATGGGTTATAAAAAGTTGCAGGCGAAGAAGAAGATGACTATGAATCAGGGATCTTTAACGCACTCATTATATAATAATTTATTTTTGGACGCACGTTTGTTTTCAAAATTGTTTGTTAATTTTTGCAGAGAATTTTTGGTCCAGAACTTATTTTGGACGCACTCATTATATAATAATAATTTATTTTTGGACGCATGTTTAAATACTTTTGGACGCACCTTTGAAAAAAATTTAAAGCCACCTTACTGAAAGTTGAAACGCACATTATAACAAGTTAAACGCATTTTGATAAGTTGATGAAAATAGTCAAACGCACATTTAGAAGTTTCAACTAACAAAACAAATAGTCAAACGCACCTTTTGAGATTTCTTGCATTAACCCACAAAACAAATCACGGTTATTACAAAAGGTTGGGAAACTCCCGGATGATGATCCACATGAGATTATTGTGATGTATTTAGAAGTTTCAACTATGATGTTAATCTTCAAAATATTAAAGCGGTGGTTCATCTTTATGGTGATGATAGTTGAGGCTGCAGCTGTGGTGATGGAAGAAACGGTGGTTGCATCTGAAACGATGATGTTGTGACAGAAGGTCTGAAAACACTACCGATTGAACTTGAAAATGTAATATCCTTTAAACTGTTGATACGACGGAACTTGGGAAGATCTTACTGAAGAATAAGAATCTGATTTTGGCCCATACATGGCTGACATGATCTCAAGGTATTTGGCTGTTTAAATAGGGGGGCGGAGAGAGAGGCGGTGGGTTATCAGACGCTGGTCGACTTGTTGCCTTTCATTGAAGCTGTTTTTGAAGGAGCATCAACTGAATCTAGGGTTCAAAGCATCAGAGATAATTTCAATTGTGCTCTTGTTTCTGCTTTATCGATCAGATCTAGGGTTTCAATGAGGTTTTAATTGGGATTTGGATTTGTGATATATGATACAGTAGTTGATTGAATGAGTTTTTCTTTCGAACTTTCATGAATTGTGAGCCACAGGGTTTGATTTAGGTAGAGTTAACTATGGTTTACACGTGTCAATCTGTGGTGACTTCCTACACTTTGTATGTTAAAGATGCTTTGTTATCCTATACTTTCCCAAGAATTTTAACATTTGTAATCTTGTAAGATTGAGACTATCTAGGGTTAGGCTTTAATAATCTAATGGGAAATATTATTTATTTTGGATAACAGTATCAAAAAGGTGAAATTAGGTTTCAAAAGATAAAACCACTTACATCCATGGATTTTATTTTATACATACTATACCATATTTAAAAAATTGACCAGTATATCCATTCCAAAATATTTATTTAAGTCCCACCTATACTATATTTTAAAAAATTGAGCAGTATAGAAGTCTAGTAGTGGCTAGAAGCCTGGAACCGCCTAGTTTGACCCCCGGCTAGAGGTCTTTCGGTTTCATCCATTTGGCTTAGCACCGACCGGCCCACCTAGCCTGCATCCCTTTTGTATTCCTTTTTTGTATTTTCTATCGATCTAAAATGCCAAAAGAGAAAAAAGAAAGGGTAAATGGGTATTACTAAAATACTCAACTTTAACAAAAACATTTTCAACGATACCTCTTACTTCACTAGAGATCAAAATTCAAAACACGTCACCCTAGTTTCACATGCAGAGGCAGCTATAGGATTTAGTCTAGAATTCTTGATAGTTTTTTTTTCTTCTTTTTTATGATAAACGCTAGGCAAGTGTTGATTAAGCTCGCGCTTATGATAAAAGGTACAAGTCAAGCCTAGTCAATGTCTTTTTTTCAAAATTTTGTGGTCTACTTTTTAGACTATGTGTAATGGGGTCATGCCTAGGATGATGTGGTTGTCACCCCGTTAAACACAACTCCAGCCCAAGTTTAGGGTCAGGACGTTAAACATTAAGGTTGTCGGAAACAATGTTCGACTTGCATGTGTTAAAGCATATAGCTAGCGTTTTTCTGTGCTAGAATTAATTGTGAGAGCAAATCAAAAAGTTAGAAATCAATCCATTAACATTTAAGGTTTTAAATTTATATAATTTAAAAAAAATCTTAAATATTCTTTATGACATGTATTGGATGGTAAAACCATTACATTGTGTGGTAAAAAAACAAATGAAAATATGGTGATCTTCTGATGTGTTACTATAACATAGACGTTATAACATGGTTGTAAAAACAAATTAACCCATTACTTATAACATTGCTGCTTTTACAATTTCCCAAAAGAAATGTTAAGAAATAATAAATTGCGCTATCATTTATTTTGCTTCGATCTATTGGTTTTAAGATAATTAAACAAGCCTATTGATATTATTCTCAAGGGGCTCCGTTTAATAGTCATGAAAACTTAAAGGAGCTTCTATTAAATACACAAAAGTTCATCACATTTAATGAGTGAAGAGAGAGAAACTTAACGTTCATGATTCCATAAAAATTAGGGCTTCAAATATTCATTAAAGTAAGTTGTAATTTGTTGCATTTTATAAACTTGAGCTATAATAATAATCTGAATGAAGTTTGTTGGTTCATGACAGAGATGGCGAATTCTCCGAAAGCTTGTTGTTCCGACTCTCGTGACCGTAGCCCGCCGTTCAATACTTCCGTTCATCTAACCCTAAACCTAACAACAAACAATACTTGGGATCATCTTTTTCATCTAACCCTAAACTTTCTACCATGAAAAGAGCATACAAAATGGTAGAGATCATCGATTCCTTCCAACTTCCTGGCCGTACTCTTACCAACGCCTTCCGTACAACTTGCTATTCTCTCATCGGTACCGCATATTATTGTTATTACTAATTTCAAACCATTTATTGCAATTTTATTATTATTATATTACTGAAGTAACCGACCTACTTAATTATTTAAAAAAAATATATTAATATTACAGATTTTGGTTAATCCTTGGTCACCAATCAACCTTATGGCTGATGCGATGAACTGGGTGCAAGTTGGTGGAAGCGGTAAGTGGAAGTTGAAGCAAACTGCGGAAGCGCTGGTGCTGCAACTTGATGTTTCTGGGGTCGCCGGTGAGGTCAAGGTCTACGTTGAACAAAATACTGATATTGACGGACCGACCAACAATACTCTCCTTGTAGAGGAGCATGGTGTCGCCGGTGATGTGAAAGTCTCCGTTGGACATAACACTGTGTTGACGGACCGACCTACAATACCTTTGTTGTAGAGGATGGTGTTTTCAGTACGAATGATTTTTTTTTTTCTTTTATTTAGCTATTTATCATTATTTATTAACACTTGATGATAAAATTTATATAATGATATTATTAGACTATCTGTTGTGGGTCGCTAGCGAGCAGTTGCGAGTATTCACAATTGACTCTTAAGTAATCTGGTCATTTGATCCCGATATGGCTGGGGTGAGCAACTGCGCGACCCAAATGTCAGTTTCTCCGGTTTAAAACATGTGGCATTATGCTCGTGCTGAGGCTGTTCGCGTGAGGCTGTTGTGGCTGGGGGGGTGAGCACCGGGCTGAAACCTCACTTGCGCTGGGGCTCGCTTGTGACCCACAATGGACAGTCTTAACTTTTCCACAAATAGAAAAGGGGTTTCAAAAATGTGACTATTGTTCGTTTTCAAAATTCACACCGGTTTTTACATCAATTTCAAAATTAGTTAAAGTTTTAAACCAATGTTTTTAGAACCAGATCAGACGCGAAGCTGGTTTCCTTATCGGTCTATAATTTGGCCCAATCCTACCGAATGTAAGAACCCGGTGACATCCCAAATAATATAAAAAAAATGCATGGTAAAATTGGAAGATTTTTATAAAAATCCGGTTCGAACCCCCCCTCAAAAACTTTGTTCGACCTCCCAGTTTAATGTGCTACAGGCCGTTCCCATTCCGACCTCTTGGTTCTCTTCCTAGCGGTCCAATACGTTGAATTGGACCGCTTAGGTCCCAGTCCGTCCGTCCCGAACGATCCGGTCCAGATTTCGAAACTTTGATTTATACCAATAAGAACTCGTCGGGTCATGAGCTCCGCCTGCTAAGACATAAAGTACTTAGACGGCTAGGGCTTTTTTTCGGTGTTTAATCTTGATAAAGTTTAGTTTGGTTAATTAGTTATTGGATTGTTAGATAATTATTATTAGTATATGGATTTTAAATATGTTAAGTATGTGTGTATTTATTTTTTTTATTTAACGGGCTGAGAGTTGTAACATGGTTGAGGGTTATAAATAGTTTGATAGAATTGTCTGGTTCATTGTTATCATAAAACTGTCAATCGATTCCTTTTATTTATTGGTTGTTGGTCAACATAGCTGGCGTCTAGTTGTCAAATAACGATTT